>LPNX010425708.1:686433-699994 GCA_001517045.1 Pseudotsuga menziesii
GCCAGGAATAAAGAAGATTTGATTCCAAGTGGTTTCCCAAGTGCTCCATGACTCAAATTTAGCAAGTTTTACCACTTTGGATGTGTGGAGGACAACTTGCATAAGGTGGAATATGGAAACTAGGCAAATAAGACAAAAAATGGATTAATTAATGTCTAAGGTAGCTAACTATGGGTTGATTATTCTAAAACCCCCCCTTAAGCCTGAATTATGAGTAAAATATCAAAAAATTATAGGGCCTAGCAACAAGGCTTAGTCACCCTTTACATACTGCATGTCCATTTAACCAAGGAAAGAGGCAAAAACCCAGTGGGAAAAATCCTCCCTTAAACATGGACACTAAAACAAAATTTGAAAATATTGTCATCACTCATGCTTCATAGCATGATCAAAAATCCCCAGCAGTGATTTGAGATTGCTGAATGTCTTCTCACAAAAAACTTTGGTGAAAATATCTGCTACTTGTTCCTGAAGATGAACAGAAGGGTAGGTGAATGGTGCCATCATGCACAAGCTGTCTGATGTAGTGCATATGGATCTCAATGTGTTTGGTTCTCTATATTTGAAATGGATCATTGTAGATTCAAATGGTACTCTGATTATCACAATAGATAGTATTTGAGTATTTTGATTCGAATCCACACTCACCAAGTAACCCCTGCAACCTTAAACATTGAGTTGCTGCATTTACAACTCCTCTATACTATGCTTCTGTAGATGAGAGTGCAATGGCACTCTGTTTCTTTCTTGACCAGTTGATTGGTCCTTCAGCAAGCATGAACACATATCCTGATGTTGAATTTCAATCTGTGTTGTCAACTACCCAATCACTGTCAGTAAACCCAATCAAATCAAGATCAGATTTAGCTTTGTGGAAGATCCCATGAGTCCTTGTTCCCTGAACAAAGTTAAGGATCCTTTTGGCTGCTCTCCAATGGATCTCATGAGGCTGATACATGTATCTTGAAACCACACTTACTGCATAAGAAATATCAGTTTGATTATGTGTAAGATACAAAAAACATCCAATCAATTGCCTATACAATGTATTGTTTAACATAGGTGAAGAATCAAATTCTTCAAGCTTAACTCCTGAAAGGAAGGGAGTCTTGCTTGGCTTGCAATCCTTCATGTTGAATTTGTTCAACAAATCCAAGGCATACTTGGACTGATGCACTTTGATTCCTTGTTTGGTTTGAGCAATCTCGAGCCCCAATAATTGGCTCAATAAGCCCAAATCAGTCATTGAGAATGCTTGGTTCATTGCATCCTTCAAGGAGGCAATTTCATCCTTTGAGCTTCTTGTAATGAGAAGGTCATCAAAATACAAAACAATGATCATTAATGAACTAGGAATCAGCTTCAAATAGACATTTGGATCTGACTTGCATCAAACAAAATTCAGTGATAGCAGAAAGCTATCAATCTTGGCATACCAAGCCCTGGGGGCTTGCTTTAGCCCTTACAATGACTTCCTTAGCCTCCACACAAGAGATGGATTAGTAGAAAATCCTTGAGGCTGCTTCATGTAAATATCTTAAGTGAGATCTCCATTCAGGAAAGAACACTTCACATCCATGTGATGTACCTCCCACTGCTTCGAAGATGCAATTGCTAAGGCTAGCCTGATGGAGTCCATCTTTGCCACTAGTGCAAAGGTCTCATTGTAGTCTATGACATGTACTTGTGAGTATCCCTTGGATACCAATATAGAATTGTATTTAAAAGGTGAACCATCAGCAGAAAATTTGGTTTTGTAAACCCACTTACACTGAACTAGCTTCTTCCCTGGGGGAAGATCAAGTAGCTCTTGTTCTTCTGGAGTGAGCTGAACTCTTATTTCATGGATGTTTTCCATATTGGATCATGTGCTACATATTCATATGTCTATGGGTCTGATTCAACCATAAAATAGCATTTCTCTGCAAAAATAGGATCTTTCATGCACAGAGCACTCTCAAACTGAGATCTAGTCCTCCTAGGATCATTAGGATTTCCAGCTAGTTCTCCAGCTACATGAATGGTATTTGCTGCCCATTTTGGTCTTGTAGGACTGTTAGGATCTGAAATTAAATCATCGTTACCAGACATATCAGAATCAGAAAATTCAACTATCTCTTCACTTACATTCAGTGGTTCTGGTGGTGAAGAGGTTTCTCCAACTTCCACTGCTGCTAGGGGCTCTTCTTGGAACTGAACACACCTTTCAATGAAGGATTTTTTTGTGCTCAAATTGATCAGGTTGTACCCTTTTGAATCTTCAGATTACCCAACAAATAGACACTCTTGGCTTTGGGGCTGCAAAGCCTTCCTCTTTTCTGTTGGAATTCTAGCCCAAGCCCTTGAGCCAAAAAATCCTGAAATGGGTCACATCTGGCTTGTGCCCACTCCATGCTTTGAAAGGAGTCATACCATCAAATTTTTTTATGAGGCACCCTATTTTGGATATAGGCTGCACAGTTTATAGCTTCGGCCCAAAACTTTGGTGGCAAAGTCTTAGCCTCAATCATGCATGTTGCCATCTCTTTCAGTGATCTATTCTTCCTCTCAGCAACACCATTTTGTTGTGGTGTGTAAGGGATATAATGTTGCATATGAATACTTGCATCTATACAATATTGAATAAACTCAGACTTGACATACTCACCACCATTGTCAGATATGAGGACCTTGAGTTTTCTCCCAAACTGGTTTTCAACCAAAGCCTTAAAGACTTTCAAGAGGCCAAAAACTTCAGACTTGTGTTTTAGGAAGTAAACCCATCAGTACCTGGAAAATTCATCTATGAATGTCAATGCATATTTGGCTTGACTCATTGACATATGAGGAAATGGGCCAGCAACATCACTGTGGATCAACTCAAGAGGTGCAGAGGTTCTCTCATGACTAGCTTTCTCAAATTTATGCTTTGGGTGTTTTCCTAAGATGCAACCTTGACGGACTCCTTTGGAAAACCTAATCTTTGGTAACCCTATGACCATTTCTTTTTCACTAATATCAGAAAGATACTTGTAATTAAGGTGGCCAAATATTTCATGCCAAAGTTTACTTGCCTCATTAGCATGAATCAGAAGAGCAGAGGGGTTTGAGTAGGGTAGGAAGTGTGAGAACATGTATACCTTCGAAGTATGATTTGCAACTCCTTTTGCAATGACTTTACCACTTGAGATATCTGTGATCTCAACTTCATTAGGGGAGAATATGACCTTATTTGGAGACCCTGTGTGGGTCATCTGATACACTGATAAGAGGTTAGAGGCAAGACCTGGAACATACAATACATTGCTGAACTTACCATGGTCAAGATCAATCCTCCCTTTTCCCAAAATTTTAGTGAGAGAGTCATCTCCCAATACTATTGGTGGACCTTTTGACATGTCAAGTTAGGTGAATGCCTCCTTGGTCGAAACCATATGTCTTGAAGCTCCAGAATCAATGATGAAACTAGGTGAGCTTGATGTGCCAGCAACCAATGCATGGACTCTCTCTCTGTCTTCTAAATTTGATCCTCCTTCCCTCTTCTTTGAGCTGTCAGTAAGGGAGATGCCATTCTTCTCTAGGAGTTGGATCATCATGTCAATTTGCTTCTTCATGCAAGAGCTTTTAGGATGATTGCCCTTACTACAATATGAACGCTTGCTCATTTCTTCTTGGAACCTTCGAGCTCCTCTGGAGACTTGTTCTTGTCTCTCTTTTGCTCAGGTGGATTCTTAGCTTTCTTCTTGCCTTTTGAATCCACCCTCGAATCTCCAGCAACCAGAGCTTGGTCTTTGGAAGGTTTGATGGTGCCCATCATCACCAGTTTATGTTGTTCTTGTGTGAGAGATTCCATGAAATATGCAAGGCTAGGCATTTTCCAGGCTTGAGCTATCAACTTTGTGGCATAGGAGGTTGATACAAACACTGAATAGTCTTTGCCAAGCTTCAAGAGTATGACCAAAACTAGTTGCTCATCCTTCTTTTCGATCCCACACTGTTTTAGCTGCAAAACAAGGGCTTTGAACTTGGAAAAATAGAGTTGCAGGGATTCAAAGCTATTGGGACTCAGGGAGATCAATTTATTTTCAATTTGATGTCCCCTCATCTCATCTATCTTACCAAAAATCTCAACAATATTCTCCCATACTTCATTTGGTGATGTCAATCCATCAAGATGGAAAAGGAGGTCTCTAGATATGCTCAGACACAGGAGACCATAGGCCTCATCCCTCCTGTTGTGCCATTTAATTTTCTCTGCAGCTGCATTGGGATCTAATTCTATTGCCATAGTCACTCTGTATAGGCCTTTCTCTCTCAATAGTATCTCCATCTCTTCTTTCCATTCAAATAAGTTAAATGGAGTCAACATGATCTTCTGAGATTGATCCATAGCTCATAAATTGTCCCTTCAGTCAGCATAATGCTCCCAGTCAATGATGTTGAACCTGTAATGCAAATTTGAAGGAGAGAAATCGATCTAAAAAGGCTCTGATACCATGTGGAAATGGAACCCAGGTGTTAGAACAATTACACTCACAAAAATTGCCAATTACACATGCAAATTACACACAAAAGGAGACTGAATATGGAGCAGAGCACTAATCTATATTGAATAAGTGTACAATAGCCAACCCTATGAAGTCATAGGCTTCCAAAATAAATAATTACATGAGATATTTGAATGCATAAGGATGCCATTTGAATTTGGTCAAAAGAAGGCTTACTAAATCTAAGCAAATCCCCCATAGGTGCATAAAGCAGTTTCCAAATCTGTCTAGGAGCTCACAAATTGGCAAAATAAATTAGGAAAGCTAATAGATGATGGAAGGAAGACTCATACATGCTTTTCATAGGAGAAAATAGTGGAGGATGATGAGGACAAAAAACAAGTTAACTTCACCTAGTCAAACTTTCCCAATTGCCTTAAAACTCAGAAAAAGCATGCAATAAAGCAGAAAAAACAGACATGCACTAGGAAGGCCAGGAATAAAGTAGATTTGATTCCAAGTGGTTTCCCAAGCACTCCATGACTCAAATTCAGCAATTTTGACCACTTTGGATGTGTGGAGGACAACTTGCATAAGGTGGAATATGGAAACTAGGCAAATAAGACTAAAAATGGATTAATTAATGTCTAAGATAGCTAAGTATGGGTTGATTATTCTAACGGCTGTAACATCACATTGTAATAGGGAATCCTGAATATCATAGATCTTCATGGCTGCCCAATATTAGTGGTTAGAATTTATGAAGATTAATGTATAAATATTAGGGAGTATCCAGAGCCAAGTGTTGGAAAATAATTGATCGTATTGTATAAGTTGTGACAGAGACTGTACTTTCATTCCATCATTTAATACAAGGGGCAAGATTCTTCTGGTTTATTTGTTTTAACTTGTGCCAATTTCTGGAGTCTTTGTTCAAAGGCTGGGCCCACCTTCCTACAGATATTGATGAGTTAATTAGGTATTTATCTTCTATGTCATGTCGTGTGGATGTTATAGTAGACGTATTATTTTATAACAGCTGCAACAGTAATGATTCATAGTGTGTTTCCTTAATTGATCAGTAATCTCATTTCCTATAAGCTACAACAGAGTGGTGTGACAGCCGACTATGTAGACTAATTTTCCTTATGCACTTGTGTGGTAGCTATAACAGCCGAGCTCATCCCTAGTTTCTTTCAATTGCTGTCTTTCTTGAGTTTTGCTAATTCAGTCCATTCATAGTTATAATTGTTGAGTTCAATTTCTACATTTCTGATTTCTAAATCAAGTTGGATTGAGATAGTTATAATGGATCTTCAGATGGCCTGGTAAATTGGGATTTAACTTTCTGCAAAAGTAAATCTAGATGTTTATTTTCTAAATATTTTATTTATAGATCAAGGTTGTAAGAAGGAATTTGTGATTCTGCATTCTTAAGAAGGTAAATTAGATTAAGTTAATCATGGGAAGAGTTGGGCTAAACAAGAAGGTAGGATAGTTTATTCAACAACATCATCTACCTAGTGTTTAAGCACAGACAGTGTAAACTTATCTTTGCAACAAAAATACTTTCTTGGGTTGACAATTTATATTGAACATTCTATATGTTGGATTTAATTAACTTGTATATAGAGTGCCCAACATTGCTTACCTATTTGAACAACCCATTCGCCACCAGTTGACTGTCACATGCAAATATGCATGTTTTTATGTTAGTTTCTGCAAGTTATATTTTGTTTTTTCATTATTAAAACATCGGAAATTAACCATCTCATTCATCCCTTCCTCCTCTACTCGGTCATCACCCTCTGGGGTGTTCTGAGATAAGACACGGTTTTGAGTGAGTGTAGTAATAGGCATATGTTTCTGTCATTGCTCTTGTCCATTAAAAAAAAGTGACCTCGATAGCTAGAGGGAGTAGAAAACGTTGGGGGTTTCATGTCGTCCGCGTCCTCCTTGTTGAGCACTGGGCATTTGAGGAGTGACTTGTGGATCTACAGGTGGACTTGTTTCCACCTTGATGAGAGCCCAGCACTCCTTCTTGGATTTTGAGGGATACATAAGCGGGGTAGTCACACTACTGATTCACAACAAATTACAGCTAAGTTTTTCATCATTACAATTTGTATTGCATTTTGGGTTGTGGTTTATTTTTTCGACTCTGTTTTGATCCAAGCCCTTTGCTTGATCTTTTCATAGAAACCAATATTATTCACTCATTACATAATTGAAAAAGTAAAATGAGAAATATCATACACAAACTGCACATAGTCGCACCATATAATCCAACCAAACTAGATTCATGACCCCCAACAAATGATAAAAGTAACTAATTTACTTAATCAAATCTTGCGGTTTGAGGAAATAAGTCTCAACAGCCTTAACTATGGGAAGCGCTTGGGATTTTCCTTAAAAATCATTGTGAGGAGTACCACAGGAACCCCAAAGTAGCTTTCCAACAAGAGGAATTGCTAAGTGAAACGAGCAATGACCCCTTCTGATTGACTAGATGCACCCCTGTGAGGAAAAATCCAAGAGCTATCTTCTGGAAGTCTTGGTGGCCAAGTGGCCAGCTATGAACCAATAGGAAGCCATTTAAACTAAGGCCCAAAATTCATTTCTGATTACTATGAGAAAACAACCATTGATCTGCCACGCTCTTCCTCATGCCTTAGGGGGGATCCCCCTTAGTTTGGGTCATTAGACCATCACCATCGAGGCCCTCCTTGACAACCCTCCTCACCATCAAAAGGTCACACAGCCTCTGATTCTAACTCAGATTCCTATCAGTCCAAGTTGAATCTTTTCACTGCACTGTCTATCCCCATGGCTGATGCAAATCTTGATCCCTTCTTCGGAGGGGTGGTTGGTAGTGGACCTATTTCCCTCCCTCACATCATTAATGACATCCTAGCGAGCGGCCCCAATACGATTGTGCATGTCATCATGAGTCCACTACCCATTAGTGGTGGCCCCACACCTAATCCTATCATTCCCACAGTACCACCTTTCATACCTAGGGGAAACGACCCTTTCGCGACTATACCGACTATCCCCATTGTGGAAAGTCAAGCTTAGGTGCCCCCAGTCATGCATGGACACCATGCTCCAAAAAAATCTGGTGCCATCTTCGATCCCTCCTGCACCAACCTTGGGTCTAGCATCCCATTCATGGATAACCTCAACTTTCCATATTTGGCTAGGTTAACCAATGACCCAATCATCCATCAACCTCATTAGCCTCTCATGCTAACCAAACTCCCGTCAGACATTCCTAAGTTTGGAGGGATGGCATGGGAGTGCCCCCAAAACCACATCATGTCATTTCATCTATGGTGCTTTTCAAATAACATCATGGATGATTCGATCAGACTTAGGTTGTTCCAGTGCACCCTCACAAGTGTTGTAGCCAGATGGCATATTAAGTGACCTCAAGCCTCTTACCCTGACTTTAATTCCCTAGCCTTCATGTTCCTACAATACTTCCAACTCCCTATCAGATATGACGAGGGCATTGAGATCTTGTTGTATTTCTGTCAAAACACTATGACCCACATAACTGACCACATCCATGAGTGGTGGTTGTGGAGTAGCCTATGCAAAATCTATCTTGATGACAAGATTTTCCTTGATTGGTTCTTAAAAACATTGTTTGCACCTATATCTAAGGATGTCACCTCCGAACATCCCCAATCAAAGGAAGAGGCCATTGTGAAGGCCCAATAGTTTGATTTGATTTATGCTAAGTATGGATACATATACACCATCCTATTAGATGCTCCCCATGTCGACACCTCTCATCGTGATGCGCCTGGGGCATCCCATGCTATGGATGGCATCATAGGTTCTGTATCCCAACACCCACAGTACTATGTGGCACCTCCTATTATTCCACCACACCCAAGCAACACTCATAATGTTGTGCAACCAAACCAAGTACCTGACTACTCAAGGATGATGGCCTAGTTCGGAGTGATGCCTTCTTAGACATAGCCCGCGCCAACTCAGCATGTGCACGCACCAACTCAGCATGCACACATACCAACTTAGCCAGAAAACCATATATGGTACCAATGACCTAATTTGTAGCCCCCCCCAGCCTACTATACACCACCCATGTAATCCACTTCAACCTCTGACCCAGCTCCTCCGACATCCATGGGTCAATTTTTTTCTCAACAAAATATTCCCAACCAATCGGCCCCCAATAACTAACAAGGGCAAGGTAATAAAAATGAAGAAAGGAACCGGGGTGAAAACCAACCATAAGGAGGTGGCCAACAGCCTAACCCTCCTAACAACAATGGTGTTAACCCACCATCCCAAAACCCCCAACAACCTAATTGACTGGGACGGACCTCTCCTTTACAGACTAATCATTTGTGTAAGTTATGCAATGTCTACGGTCACTATACTCATGAATGCCTGCATATGGATCGTGTCAAGCAGTTTCTCCAAAATGAAGCTCAACAGGACACGCATGTGGTAGCACAAGCTCAACCCAACCCAATGCCACCAGGCCCTCTACACATGGTACTCAAGAACCCACTACCAATCCAAGGAATGGTTGCAACCGCACCCCTACCCCCACATGTTCCTGCAACACTCGCTGCGGCCCCACCTACAGATACTGGTATCCATCACTTGATGGTAATATCTACTGAAGAAGTGGATCTCCAAACTAGACAGAACCAATTCGGATCCACCATGAAAAACGCTGACCCATTAGTGGCATCCACCTCCTGCACTCACAACATGCCTCTCCACTTACCCCCACTCCCCACTTATGGGGCGGCTAGAGGTCCATGGTTTCCCATGCGATGTATTGACAATAGTTCCACTACTAGATCTGCCTTGAATTACAACATCATCAATGACTTGGATCAGTCACCTATAGCCATGTCCTCTCTTGAGGTACTCAAAACATCCCCGCCACAGTGAAAAGCATTATTATCCACACTTGGTGTCGTAGATCCCTCTGATTCCATATTGATCACATTCTATTTGGATCAAGAAGAGCCAAGAATGCCATCCACAATCACCTTTCATATTCTAGTATCAATTTAGAATTTGGTCATACATTGATGTATCGTCGATGAAGGGGCATCCACCTGTGTCATGTCAACATTTTTCTGGAATAAAATCAGGTCCCCTAGCCTCCAACCATCTACCACTACACTTCGTGCCTATGATGGTCATTCCACCAAATCCTAGGGCATTATCCAGCATGTCCCCATATCCTTAGCAGGTAAGATGGTCCTGATCGAAATAGAGGCTGTCAACACTAAGTTTGATTATAACCTTCTCCTCAGATGCAATTACGTGTATGCTATGAGATCTATGGCATCCACCATTTTCTTCCTCGTGATATTCCCTCATGATGGGAAGATTGTGACGGTGGACCAATTAACTTACCACGATCTGTAGGGGCCAGCCTCACCAAACCATGTCATTCCTACTATTGATACCTTTGTTGATAGTGTATCCATCCCTTTTGTGTCCGTTGTCAGTCCTGGATTGTTCATCAACACCTCCATGACAGCTTGATTTCCTTCATTACCCCCTCCACAAGAGCTATGTGACACTATAGATTTGTGCATGCTTTGATCCAGTAACAGTCCACCCAAATCCCAACCACAACCACAAACTCAAATGTAGTCACCTGGGAATTATTGGGGCTCACTCCCAGTCCATACAATTCCCTTTCTTTTCCCCCCATCCGACATCGTCAGTAATCCTGTTATGACTACTTTAAATTTACTAAAATTTACACTAGGAATTCCTGTGTGGTACCTCGAACCACCTGCCCAGCCCCCAATGCCCCATGTATTTTTGACTCCTATTCAACCCATTACGGTCGAGTCACGCCCTCCTCCTGGCCGACAAAAACCTCCTTTTGCACCTGCACCAGCCCAACCTCCTCCAAAATAAACTTGAGGTAAAACCACTAAAGCTGTCGCTGAGCCTTGATCGATGCCACCTTGCATCGTGTGTGACGTACAAGGTCATGCAACCCATAATTTTCCTGAAATCCCTATCCTTCACACACATCTAGATTCCATGGACACAATGGAGAATATCTCGATAGTCCTCATTATGACTCATCCAACCATAAAAAAAAGTCTTTGTGAATGAACCATGCATGCACACTCTATGGATTGTAAGGACGTTATTCTCACCACTTCCAAGACTTGGCCAAGTACTAAACTACCCTTAGAAATATTCTAAAACATTCCCTTGAATCCGACATCACTGTCATTGAGGAGATCCACCCTATGGTTTCTTCCTCAAAGCACCACAACCATTTACATGGTGTCAAGCTCCATCGACCCTCGTATCTCTGCAACCATCAACGATCCCTCGGATCTATCCAATTGTTGCTTCAAAAATGATGAGGATATACTAGAAGCCTTGTCCACTCCTGAATACCTGTGGGGTGATATGCACCATTGCTCATTCTTTATCCTTGAAGAGCCTTCTTCCACAGTCGATCAATATTCAGTAGAGAGAAAGGACTTCATCCATGGCAAGGTGGATTGGTTCAAAAACCTGATACTTTTTGAAGAAGGAAATATGGCCAACATTTCACCCATAATCAAGGTCAATATTTCAACCAAACTAGAGGCTGTCGAAGAAATCACATTTGAAGCATCATGCTCCCCTAAGGAAGTCACTTCGTACAAAGCACTTTTTCAGGAGTTATGTGACATCTTCGCTTGGTCCTACATTGAGATGCCCAGATTTGATCCATCCATCATGGAACATCACATTGATACATGGCCTGATGTGGCGTCGGTCCACTAGAAACAACAACCCATTCACCCTTCAAGTGCTACCACGGTCAAAGCCGAGATTGAAAAGATGTGCACAGCAGGATTCATTTACCCCATTGCCTATACCACTTGGGTTTCCAACCCTATTCCCATGACTAAAAAATAGGGCATCATCCGCATATGTACATACTTCCATGATTTGAGTTTTGGCATGTCCCAAGGGAAACTTCCAAAATCCTTTTATTGACCAAATCGTTGACACGTGCACCGGACATGAGCTTTTTTCCTTCATGGACGGTTTCTCTGGATACAACCAAATTTAGATACGAAAGGAATATCAATACAAGACTGCATTTACTAGACCCTGGGGCACATTTTCATATCAGTTGATGCCCTTGGGTCTCAAAAATGTTGGAGCCACTTTCCAATGCGCCATGACATACTGCTTCCATGACCTTGTGCACATCATATTGTTTTATCTAGATGACCTTACCGCTCTGTCACGAAATCGCTCACAACACTTAGACTATTTGCGACAAGTCTTCCTACGGTGTTGCAAGTACAAAATTTGCTTGAATTCCCTCAAGTGTGTTTTTTGTGTCCTAGCGGGTCGTCTGCTTGTGTTCATTGTTTCCCAGAAAGGGATTGCAGTTGACCCTCTTAAAGTTCAAGCCATTCTCGACCTACCCTCACCACAAACTTTGTGCCAACTGCAAAGTCTCCAAGGCAAGGCCAACTTCATTTGACACTGCATACCATAGTATGCAACAAAATCCCATGGATTCTTGCATCTTCTTTGTGCCAACATCCCATTTGTTCAACATCAGCATGAACAAGGTGCATTTGATGCACTAAAACAAGCTCTGGCTTCCACCCCATTACTATCTGCACCTAACTTCACCTGGGACTTCATCCTCTATGTGTCAATTTCTAAAAATGCTATCGCTAGAGTTTTGGTCCAGGAATACGATGCTTGTTAAGAGCACATGATTTACTACATTAGTTAGAAGCTAACTAGTCCCCCCTATGATATTCAATTGAAGAGAAGATGTCCCTTGCTGTCATTTTCTCGGTCCAAAAACTACGCCAATACATTATCGCAAACCATACTCGAGTAGTGGTTGATTCCAACCCTATGTGGTACCTCTTGAGTTTCCACCTCTTACAAGGTTAAAGGCCAAGTGGTTAGTCATCCTCCAGGAGTTTGACTTGGAATTCGTTGCCCAAAAAGCACCAATGCGTTGGTGCTAGCTGCACTGATGATAGACCTGCCCCCATTGTCCACACCACCACCACTCATTGTCAACCTCCTGACGAATTCTTATTCATCATCTCTACAGAAGATCCTTGGTATGGGGGAATTCTCCTGTACTTCTGCACCCAAAATTTTAAGGCTAACTTAAGCCATGAAGACAGATGGTGCATCCGACACCAAGCCACTCACCATATCATTATTGGGGATGTTCTATACCATTGGAGCATTGATACCATATTACGTCATTGCCTCACTCATGGAGAGGATGAACAGGTCCTCAATGACTCTCATAGTGGAGCTTGTGGTGGACACCTCTCAAGGTCGATGACTGCTCAAAATATTCTATGTGCCAACTATTTTTGTCCTTCCATTTTTGCTGATTGTATCAAGGCAATCAAACACTGTCATAGCTGTCAACTCTTTTCCCCAAAAGAAAGGACTCCTCCCATGCCACTACACCATATGGTCATAGTTAGTCTCAGCTTCTACAAGTGGGCAGTCAACTTCATGACAATCACTCCTACCTTGGTTGGTAGACATAAATACATTATCATGGCCATTGATTACTTCACCAAGTGGGTCGAGGCCATGCCCGCATTCAATTGCAAAGCTGACATAGCGGCGTGATTTTTCTTTAACCATGTCATTTCATGTTTTGGTTTTCCCCAACAGATAATCTTCGACCATGTCAAACATTTTGAAGACATTGTTTGGACAAAACTTTCAACCATGTTGAAGTTCGAGCACCAGTTCTCATCCTCCTCCTACCCTCAGGGCAATGTGAAAGTAGAAGCTGTCTACAAAATAATTAAAATGATGCTCCAATGGATGGTAGGAAACCACAACACTAACTGGCACCACATGTTATTTTTCACCATATGGGACTATCGCACATCCACAAAAACTACCATTGGCTTCACCCCATTTCATTTGGTACACATCATTGAATCGGTACTCCTCATAGAGTGCCTGATCCAGATGGAGATCGGTGGCCACCCACCTATTCCACTGGCTCAAAACAATTGTTCATTGTGGCAGTTTCCTAGTTATTTTTCGGCAGTTTTTCG
>LPNX010425708.1:700985-981305 GCA_001517045.1 Pseudotsuga menziesii
TCTCCTCATCTATCTGAGTACCTCTACAATGCAAGGCCACGCATTCAAGGTGCTCATCCAGAAACAAATCATCCAAACAACAATTACAGCCTTCTCGGGATGCCAAAGAAAAGCAGCCTCTTCACTTCAACAAATGTCGCACCAGGAGATCAACTCAACACACAGTTCGAGATATGATATGGGATTCGACGCAATGGAGACCATTGCTTCCTAAGGAGGGAGGATTGATCCAGATGGAGATCGGTGGCCACCCACCTATTCCACTGGCTCAAAACAATTGTTCATTGTGGCAGTTTCCTAGTTATTTTTCGGCAGTTTTTCGAGTCCTAAAATTCCGGGGCCGTTTTGAGGCCTTAAACGACGTTTTTTGGAGATTCGGGGCCAAATGGTTGCCATCGGCACGCATTTGGCCGACCAAAAGTTGTAAAACTTAGACCAACCTTTCCAACGAGTTCTCGAACGCCCAAATCGGAGATCGTATGCAAAAGTTATGACCCCGGGAAGTTGACTGTTCAACTTACCACCATGGGGCCGCAAACTTTATGACGGTTCATCTTCTAGGGTTACGTTTTGGGACTTTTGGGGTTCTCACCTCATTTTTATTATAAATAGGCCCCTTTGGCCTCATTTTGTATTCATCTTGGCACGAATGAGCGTAGCGGCCACATCTCTTCTCAGAGATAGCTACCACCATTCTAGCAATTGTATTACAGTCTGTTCTATTTTCGCCATTTAATAGAATATGTGTTTACTGTATCTCTGTGGTATGTGCAAAATGTCTGTTATTATGATTCTGTATATGTTCTTTCATTTCGTTCACACATAAATCCGGATCAGTGCCATACACCATCGCTTCACATTGTTATTGAACTCCTTCCTAACACTTCACCTTTAGAAGAACACCTCCTCCAGCTTGAACAAAAGAATTAAAACCATCGTGCTGCTCTCCAAGCCATCGAAGAAGGAAAAACCCGGTCAAAGTCACATTTTGACTCTCATGTCCATCCTCTCACCTTCAAAGAAGGCGATATGGTCCTTGTTTACGACCAACCCAATGATAAGTTAGGAAAAGGGAAGTTCGAATCAATGTGGTACAGTCCATATGTCATTCACCACTTCCTCGACAAGGGGGAAAACATTCTTGCTGACTCCGATGGCCAAGTCTTGAAGAATCCCCACAATGGGATGTACCTCAAGAGACTTTACCCCTATTATCACCACCATGAGTCATTTATAGTTTAGTTTTCTTATTTTTGTTTTACAGCATTCTTTAACATGATTCTTACACTTTGTTTCCTTCACTTCTCCAGATGGATCCTACCTCCCATCGCTACACTGGATTTGTTCATGGAGCAAGCATATGGTCTCCAAATATCGCCTCCGCTGCATGGGTTATCTATTCCTCATCACATGAGTTGATCCACATTGATGGAATGTGTGTTGGCATTGCAACCAACAACCAGGCTGAGTATGATGGTTTCACTGGCCTCTTGTCCGTTACCCTCCACTTGGGTATTCGTCACCTCAATGTCCTCTTAGACTCCCATCTTCTTGTCTACCAGTTGAATAACCGCTACCGGGTACGCGATCCTTTCCTTTTTAGAAAATTCATGTGCACTAAATAGTTGGTTAGAACTTTTGAATCCATTACATTCACACCTGTTCCTAGAAACCTCAACAGTGTGGCAGATCAAATAGCTAACAATTTTCTAGAATTGCATATTCATCATCGCATATAGGAATCATATAAACAATTGCATCATGCTTCAACATATAATCATGCATACATGTGTAACAAACATCATTTAGGCATCATAAAAAGACTCACATAAAAACCAAAAAAATGCATCCCCGTGTATCAAATATATATATATAGATAGATAGATAGATAGATATATATATAGATAGATAGATAGATATAGATATATATAATGTCAAAGTGTTCAATACAAAATGAGAAGCCCCGCAACTCTTTCTCAGCTGAATACATATGTCCATACAAAAATCCTAGTACACCATCGCACTAGGGGTAGCACCACCAGCTGCTAATCAGATTTGGAACCTTCCTCTTGGTCCTCCTCCTCCTCCTCAGCCTCCTCCTCCTCCTCATTGGAGTTATCATCATCATCCATATCCACGTCTCCCCGCGTTGTTTCTCGCACATACTCAGCAGCAACAGCAATCCTCTTCATGAGAGGAATCCACTCAGGGGCAGCATGGTAACAAGCATTAATAAGCTCATCATCTAAATACTACAACCATCATCTGTAACTCCCTCTAGTAGGTGCTCAATATGGTGTCGAAGCTCGTCCATAGTATGTCACTCCCTCTTGCTTTCCTGTACTGGTGGATCTAGTCCCTCCACTCTGCCCATCCGATGCTGGTACCCTACTGGTGGATGAGGACCAACATCTACACATGCACACAAGTATGTCATCAGTCCCTACACATAAACTAGCTACCAATAAGGTAAGTACTCTATATATGAATGTAAACAAATAAAGCATCATGTATACATACCATCTGGTCCCCATGCCTATCCTGGAGGTCAGGGCATCTTTGGGTCTCCCCAGAAGTCCATCTCATGGTAAGGGTAGTCCTCAATGACTACCACAAGTTGTCTCCACTGCTCTAGCATATCCTAAGTAAAAAAGTGGCCCACCACACAGCCCCCTCCATGCACCATCATCTCGCACCATCTGTGCATCCAAGGCTCTCGAGGCCCACCACACAGCCCCCTCCATGCACCATCATCTCACACCATCTGTGCATCCAAGGCTCTCGAGGCCCACCATCCCGCACTGCTGAGTGCAGTCGAAGGGTCGAAAATCTCTCGAATAAGAAAGAGCACAGAAAGGAAGCGAAACAGTAGTCCCCACCAACCATCTTGGCATGGTTCAGTGCATGTAGAGCCACTTTGAAGTACATCTGGGCCCATCCATAATATGTGCCCACCATCGCACTCTCCACCCTTTGGAGCTGCCCCTCAGATACCTTGTGGTTCCCAGACGAACCCAATATCCACAACACCATCGTTGCAAGTTCCCAAGTCGACACACTCTCAATATTGACAAGAAATATATATGAACCGTGCACATACGCAGAGGCCTAACAGTTCCTCTCGCATAGGACATCCAAACTCTCCTTATGTGAGAGCTTTGGTGCCATATCGCCAAACACTCCCAACATCAGGAGCCCAATCAGGAAGTACACATCTCACAGTGTAATCTCAAGACGTTGCCCCTATATGATGCATCACTCTCCCCCAACATACCAAAAACTCACCAAAGTCTCAAGCAACAGTCGCAAGCTCTTCATCAAAGGAACCTGCATGAGCTTGAGTAATCCACAATGGGCTAGTGTATCCCACACACCTGCGGTTCTCGGAGCCTCTCTCCACAAGTATTTGCAATATCGCTCCCTCCACATAGGTCGAGCCATCCTACACAGTAACCAAACCCTTGTCAAACATAAACATCAATAGAAAACCCATCTCATGGCAAAGTCACCTCTGTTTAGCTAGAACCAGTGACCAGGTTGGGGCTTTTGTCCCAACAGGTATGACTGAGTCGCACCTTATGGTCGAATGGGTGCGACCCCAAGTCGCATATTTCTCCTCCATAGAAGCGACTAGGTCACTTCTGAACGGATGAAAAGAGTGACCTAGTCACTAGTTTAGCCTCAAAAGGTGCAACCCGATTGGGAAAAACCATTGCAGCATGGCCTAATCCCTTGGGTGAGAAAACCATGAAAGTAAACCACTAAAAAATGTGGTTTTTGTGTGTACTCTTACCTACAGGTCACGGATCAGAAAATCGCCGTTCGAAATGGAAGAAATCGACGAAAATAAGTCTGGGGTCCTCCACTCCAACTCAGTACTTGTTATGTGGTCCCCCCTGTTTATAGGCCTCATCAGTTCTATTTTTCTTCTGAGCATTACAAAGCCATCCGACACCCATTTGGGATTCCATTTGCACCATTGGTTTTAGTTTGCGGTCCTCTATCTTTTGGTGAGGTCCTTGCCTCACTTTTAACCCATGATTTTCTGTACCATTTCCTGGAATTCACCCTGATTTGCATGCCTCCACATGGGTCTTCCTCTGTATATCTTGGCATATTCACGAGCCATGCGTTCCACCCATACTGCACAGTTGATCACCTTTAACCATCATCCATCATCCTGCAAGGGGGAAACCCCTTGCTTGGTTGACCATTACAGATTTTCTGTTAAGCTCTTTTCTGACTCCTAAACAAATGAAAATATCACCGGCCGCACTTTCTTCATTTCTCGCTCGTTAAAGTATGTGAAAGGGTGTCTACATAGTCTCGTTTAACTTCTTTTGTAGACTATGCAGAATTCCATAAGAAAAGGACCACCTTGGAACACTCAAGCTAGGAACATTTCCCTATGCATCCTTTTATGCTTTCTCAGGAATTGGGACTGAAATTTATGACAAATATCATTATGGGTTGTCTTTAAGCTCTTTTCCATCCTTCTCATCAAGAAAATATTATCGAGCAAAATTGGTTTCGTTCATGCTCGTAAAAGTATCTGAATGACCGTCCAGTCAGTGTAAGTTTAACCTTTTTTGTCCTGATTGGACTAACAATGATAAAGAAGTTTTCTATCCCCAAAAAATGGTAGGTGATCTCTCCTATGTACACTTTTATCTTTTCTCGGGCACAGGAAACTATCAACAAAAAAGAGACCCCCTTGAAATTTTCTTCATGTTTTCAGACTCTCTAAAATTGAAAGCATCATAGAGAATTTACTTTCTTTGGTTTTCTAAAAATCCACAATATCGTGCCATAATGGTGTCTTTAGGCGCCACCCCATATATTACAGTTCAGCAGCATTCCCCCATTGGGTCACCTTTATTTAGAGTATTCTGCAATGAGTCTTCCTTGGATCCCATGAATATCAAAAGTATAAGTTACCTACCCCCCCGCAAGTATTTCCCATCTACAGTTACATTCCTGGCATAACAAATGTGATCCCTCTCCCATGAGTCTGTTTCATTCATTTCTAGGTCAGCCCTACCATCATACTCTAAACAAAGGAAATTTGAGTCCCTTGTACTCCTCCTGCCCCTCTTCCCCCATTCAGTATGTCAGTCCCCAAACTATCTCACATCTTTGGTTATCCCCCTCACGCTTTTGGTCAATGAAACATCATTGCCTTGGTCAATTACAGGTCTCCCTTTATCGACGACAACACATCTATTCCAGAGGATAGACCTAGAGGTCCCTGCATCCTAGTTTAATTAACCTTATTGATGAGTTCCTTGGGCCACTTGAGAGGAGTCCTTAGTGCCTCTCGGGATGGTTGTGTCTCACATGCTTGACTTTAGCTACATCATCACATCGTTGAGATTCATACAGGGTATTGGTCCATGCAGTATTTGGTCAAAGACCTCGGTTGTCACCTGACTCTAGCACATTGGTGAGTCTATTAAATGACCCAGACAAGTTCATTTCCCTTGTGATTTCTGGGTTGCATTGGAAATAGTGTTCAAAAGCCCCCAGAGTAGTGCTTCTGTATACATTAATGATTAATGTGGCATATTGTATCACCGAGACTCCGATTCTCCGTCAGTAAGTCCCTATAGTTATGTAACTTGCTAGATCCATCAAATCATCAGTCATGAAGTTTTCACATTCCATGAGAATTCCATGGGTCCTATGTAACAGTTCTTCAGATTAGTTTTGTATTGAGCCTCTCATTGAGTCCACCATTATGTAATAGCGATTGTATATGATCGGCTCCTAGATTTTGGAGCCTGGATCACATTGTTTATTCTTTTGACATTGTTACGAGCATTGGTATGACCTCCTTGTCCATATACATGTCACATATTCTTTGTATCTCACCCATTGATGGGAAACAACATTAATACAAAAACATAAAGCTATTGTGTCTCAAGCGAGGAAGTGTTGCTTCTTCAGAAGTCTCTCCACTATCCCAAAGATCCTGTGATATCCTTCGGCCATACATGAGCTCCTACCCTCACACATCAAGGGGCAATATGTTAATGCAAAAAAATTGCTCAACTATCTCCACATGGCTTAAACCATATACAGACATCTTTTTCCTACCTTTTCCCCCCCATTTTTGACCTCCATAACTATGTTTTAACCTTATGCTCTCTCAAAAGGGCTTAAAACCTTGAAAAGAGCTAAACACCCACAAAGGGGCTTAAAAACCCCAAAAACGCCTTAAAACCCTTTAAAACCCTAAATAGGGTTCCAAAACCCTAAAAGAGAGAAAAGGACAAGAAAACTATAAATAAAATAGTGTGGAGGTCTCCATCACAAGATTCTCCACTTATTCGTTAACCCATTTTTCTATCATTTGTGAGTATGGTGAGAATCACTCCTCTAGCAATACCCATAACTTGCCAATCATTCTATTTCCCCACCATATCCCCACATTGTACGTTGACGCATCCTCCATACCATCAATCCTGTGGAGAGGAGGTACCACCCAAGCTAGGGAACGGTGGCCCAATTTTACAGAAAAGAGAAGGTATATCTGCCCCATCTTGTTTATTTTAGCTTTGTAGTTTGCTTATTGTTTATTGTTTATTGTATTCCTAATTGTTTGTTTTGTAGCTTGTTTTTTATCCATTTGAACTCTACCCTTTCATCCCTTTGATGGAAGGGAGGTGCATTAGCATGTAGCCAGGGTTTTTCCTTGGCTACACCTCCCTTTTTAGCATTTTAATGTTTCCAATTTTTTACCTAATACTTTCTCCTTTTAGCGTCACACAGACCAAGTGTTAATTTTTCATAACCTCCAGTGATCAAATTTCAAGGGAAACATCATCATTTATGCCATGCCATGCCATGATGGCATCATCCTTAGTGCATGCATCAATGTTAATGTGGGCATCATCATTTTTGTCTTTAGTATGCAAAATAAGATTTTTCTTCTATTTTGGTAGGTTGATATTTTCCATATATGATCATCATAAGAAAAACAAAGAGCATGGATAAATAGCCATTTCAAAAATGAGCATGACCATATCATCTGATGAATTTAATCATCAAAGGAACACCCCCTTGCGGGCATTTCCAAATAGTGCCTCAAACTCTTTGTCTAACACTTAACCAGTTCCCTTCAAACCCTAGGTCACCAAGGAGATTTCATTTTTCCTTCAAAATTGGCAAGTGAGATACCTAATGGGTATAGGCCAACAAGGTGAATCAATCAATACCACTTTTATCTTCTTTATCTTCTTTCTCTCTCCTTGGAAGCAATTTTTCTGGAGCAGTACAAATATGGCTGAGAGGCACTTTTGGTAGATTGATATCTTCTTCCTGAAAGACTTTTTGGTCATTCTAATGATATGGTTGGATGCACCATACAACACTCTAGAGATATACACTCTTAGAATATTTTTATCATCATCCTATGAGTTGTGACGGGAATTTCCCTAAGTCCAATTAGGAATATTCTACCAATAATTCCATACTTGGACAATTTTTGAGCTTCTCCTAGGCTTGGTCTAATTTCCCTAAACCATGGTTGTGCCAGGTCCATAAATTCTTCTTCGGGGTATCTTTGGAAAAGGTGATACCATGGTTGAGTAGATATAACAGCATCCTACAATATCCCCATGTACTTCAGGAATTTTCTTCAACAAACCATTTCTGGCAAGCATCCTCTTATAGCTACTTGGACCAATTTTCCCATACTTGGACAATTTCTTGATTTTCACTAATTTGTCATATTTCTCTAGAATGATGTCATAATGCAACAATGATTTCATATTCATGCCACATCATCATCTATGCCATGTTGACATCATCCTTGTGCGGGCATCAATGTTAATGCGGGCATCACTTAGCCCCTTTACAACACTTAGCCAATTTTTCTGTCTTTAGTATGCAAAATAAGGTTTTTCTTCTATTTTTGCAAGTTGATATTTTCCTTATCTAATCACCATAAGAAAATACAAGAGCATGGCTAAATATCCATTTCAATAATGAACATGACCATATCATCTGATGAATTTTATCATCAAAGGAACACCCCCTTGCGGACATTTCCAAATGGTCTCTCAAACTCTTTGTCTAACACTTAACTAGTTCTCTTCAAACCCTAGGTCACCAAGATGATTTCATTTTTCCTTAAAACTTGGAAAGTGATATCCCCAATGGGTAGAGGCCAACAAGGTGAATCCATCAAGACCACTTTCATCTTTTGGATCTTCTTTCTCTCTCCCCAACGGGCATTTTTCTGGAGCTGTGCAAATATGGCTAAGAGGCATTTTTGGTAGATTGATATCTTCTTCCTGAAAGACATTTTAGTCATGCTAATGATGGCATTGGATGTACCATACAACACTTTAAATATCCACAATCTCAAAATGTTTTTATCATCATCCTATGAGTGGTGGCGGGCATTTCCCTAATGCCAATTATGCAGATTTTACCAATAATTCCATACTTGGACAATTTTTTATCTTCTCCTAGGCTTGGTCTAATTTCCCTAAACCACATTTTTGGAAGGTCCATAAATTATTCTTCGGGGTCTCTTCGAACAAAAAAATACCATGGTTGAGTAGACCAAACAACAGCCTACAATATTCCCATGTGGTGCGGAAATTTTCTTAAACACACAATTTGTGGCGAGCATCCTCTTAAGGCTACTTGGACCAATATTCCCAAACTTAGACAATTTCCTGATTTTAACTAATTTGTCGTATTTCTCCAAAACAATGTCATAATGAAACAATGATTTCAACTTCATGCCACATCATCATCTATGCCATTCCATGCCATGCAGGAATCATCCGTAGTGCAGGCATCAACCTTAATATGGGCATCACTTAGCCCCTTTACAATACTTAGCCATTTTTTCTGTCTTTAGTATGCAAAATAACATTTTTCTTCTATTTTGGCAAGTTGATATTTTCCTTATCTGGTCACCATAAGAAAACCAAGAGCATGGCTATATATCCATTTCAACAATGAACATGACCATATCATCTAATGAATTTTATCATCAAAGGAACACCCCCTTGCGGGCATTTCCAAGTGGTCTCTCAAACGCTTTGTCTAACACTTAACCAATTCTCTTCAAACCCTAGGTCACCAAGGTGATTTCATTTTTTCTTCAAATTTTGCAAGCGATATTCCCAATGGGTAGAGTTCAACAAGGTGAATCCAGCAAGACCACTTTCATCTTCTGGAGCTTCTTTCTCTCTCCTCGGTGGGCATTTTTCTAGAGAAGTGCAAATGTGGCTGAGAGGCCCTTTTGGCATATTGATATCTTCTTACTGAAATAATTTTTGGTTAGGATAATGATCTAGTTGGATGCACCATACAACACTCTATAGATCCACACTCTCAGAATATTTTTATCATCATCCTATGAGTTTTGGCATGCATTTCCCTAATACCGGTTAGGCAAATTTTACCAATAATTCCATACTTGGGCAATTGTTTATCTTCTCCTAGGCTTGGTCTAATTTCCCTAAACCACACTTGTGGCAGGTCCATAAATTCATCTTCGAGGTCTCTTTGGAAAAATTGAGACCATGTTTGAGTAGACAAAACAACATCCTACAATATCCCCATGTGTTGCGGGCATTTTCTACAACAAACCATTTGTGGTGTTCATCCTCTTAAGGCTACTTTGTCTTTAGTATGAAAAATAACATTTTTCTTCTATTTTGGAAGGTTGATATTTTCCTTATTTGATAACCATAAGAAAAAATAAGAGCATGTCTAAATAGCCATTTCAACAATGAAAGAGACAATATCATCTGATGAATTTTATCATCAAAGGAACACCCCCTTGCGGGCATTTCCACTTGGTCTCTCAAACTCTTTGTCTAACACTTTAATTAGTTCTCTTCAAACCCTAGGTCACCAAGGTGATTTCATTTTTCCTTCAAACTTGTCAAGTGATATGCACAATGCGTAGAGGCCAACAAGGTGAATCCATCAAGACCACTTTCATCTTCTGGAGCTTCTTTCTCTCTCCTTGGCGAGCATTTTTCTGGAGCAGTGCAAAATATGGATGAGAGGCACTTTTGGCAGATTGATATCTTCTTCCTGGAAGAATTTTTTGTCAGGATAATGATCTGGTTGGATGCACCATACAACACTCTAGAGATCAACAGTCTCAGAATATTTTTTTCATCATCCTATGAGTTGGGGAAGGCATTTCCATAAGGCCAGTTAGGTATATTTTACCAATAATTCCATACTTGTTCAATTTTTTATATTCTCCTAGGATTTCTCTAATTTCCCTAAACCACAGTTGTGGCAAGTCCATAAATTATTCTTCAGGGTTTATTCTTGATGTTATTAATTTGTCTATTGAACTCATATTGGATGAATTTTGAATGTGACTATAATCAACCTATAATTTTCCACTAGAGTTTCAACATTACAAGTGATGCAATTTATGGAATGAAAGCCGAGGAATATAAATGAACGAGTTCATGAAAGGACACATTCCCTTGTAGCTTGTAAATGGGGCAAGCAAGAATGAAAATCCCCTCAAGGATTTAGTACTGTCGATAAATGGGGATTTCTTCTCCAAGTCTGTGCAAATAACAGTGTTACCAGGAGAAATAGATACTAGACAAAAAGGTAATGCCATCAATACCTGGATCTAGATATAGATACTAGACAGAAAGGTAATGAGATATAGACATGGTGACTTCAATACCTGGATGCAGGTGATAGCAGTGCCATCAAGTATACATAGGCAAATGACAGGGCCATCCCGTCATCAGCATGATGTCACCTTGCAATCACCCACTCAATGGATACACATGTTAACTCATATCTTGGACGTCGACATCTCTTGGATGCTCGAAGGGATGTGGTCATCACCTCACTGCGGGATGACCGTAATGCATCTCCTTGGTGCTTGGGCCGACATGCCAACAGTTTAATTCCCATGTCCCTTGTCATTTCAGCCAATTTCTCTTCGTGCCCTCTGTGCTCTCACGGCTCTATTCTTCGCTTTCTCCTATTCACTCGACCCTATGCAACTCAGTCCTTGGCTCTGATCTCATCGTCAGCCAGCCATTTCTTGTAGACAATGAGGTATCCCTAGTTGTGGTCATATGGGGAGAGAAACTCAGTATGATAATCCAATTCAGCTCAGTACTCAGGCTACTGGTGATGGTTTTGATGTTGAGATCCCTAAAGTTGTTCGCCTCATGATTAATGACTGGGAAGATTTATTTTTTGATTCCCTCAACGTGAATGATCTCACTCTAAAAATTATTGGGTGATAAAAAACCTCCTCATTCAACTCATTCTCTGCTTCCACTCTCATCCTCTTGCACCTGCATATCCTGCACCACCACCTCCTGCTCCTTTCGTCCCTGCAGCCCCCCCTATTTTATCCTCTGCACCCTCCACCTCCACCATTTCCCCCACAGTACGTATGGACTATGAGGCTCCTCCTACCCCCACTAAGCTGAATAAAATCTCTCTATGGCCGTAAATGCACTTCCAGTTCTACATTGGCAAGTAAGATTGCCCCTTATCCCGGTTAAACAACCCCCTGCATATAGCAGAAAATATGACGATTCCTCTAGTAGCGAAGACACAGACTCCTCTAGTGACGACACTTCTGATGCCAAGGATGACCCAAGTGAGCCAGTTTCCACTGGCTTTGGATGCCCTATCATTGAGGATCCATTCCATAAGGATCCATTCCATAAGCCTTAATTAGGTTTTTTTCAATGGCTTCTTTTGTTTTTTGTCAGAAATACTGTGGGATTATCAAAGTCAAAATATTTGTTTGTCGCTTTTTTCATTTCAGGAATTATTATGTCTTTTTGTATAAGGATACTCTCCTTCTTTATATGGACCTTTTTTCCCTCATGGAGGGAGGGTCCGACAATCTCTTTATAACTGCTCTACATGCTTGTCTCTTTGAGAAGGAATGTGTCTCTGAACTATAAAGTTTTTTGTAACAATACCACTTTTTTTCAATAGAATAGTTCCTTAACTTACAAAAAAAAATGGTGACTTCAATGTGCAAATTGAGTATTTTGTATTTAAACTTCGTTCTGATTTTCAAATTCAAAATGATTTGTAGATTCGTTGTTTTGTACAACATAAAAGGTATTGGCCTCAATTGATTTAAGAAATCATCTTACTATTATTTTTAATCATTGCATATGAATTTGTTTATGGATGCAAGCTTGTCCCTTTAAATATTTAATTTTGGTCATTTTCTTATTCTTTCTATAATGTGGAAAACAAATTATATTAATGTGGTTTTTTTTTTGTAAATGTCTTTTTTGGGAATAGAAGTAAATAGAAGGATAAACTAATTTACAAAAAAAGAAAAAACTTAATGAAAATATGATATACAGACTGCTCATTCCACATATTCACAACACAAATCTCATTTCACATGCAACGAAGATTATATAATACTGATGTATTACAAAATCAGAAATTGTGCCCATGGCATATAACTTCAACTTTTGCCCAAAATTTTAATTAAATTTAAAGATTAATCCCGAACTACAAAAAATTATAAACTATGTCCTGATCTAAGTATAAATATTCAATAAATCAACTATTCTCAGTTGAAACGACATCATTGAAATCACTAGTCACGTAGTATAAGCACTAGTTACATAGTTCAATGTCATCCTTATGCCAAGGATTGAAGCTCAACAAAGCATCTGATAGATTACATAATGCGCTACTGGGACATGGTAGAGCTATATTTTCAAATAGAGAATCTAAAATTTCTGTCGAATTCACAATATAATATCCTTTTCCAATAGGGACATAGTGTACCATTGCATTTGCGTCAATCTTGTGTATTGTCTCCCTTACAACTTTCACCCTTGATTTTAATGCAATGAGAAGGCATTTCTTTCCTTCCATCCCCAATTGGGAAGTTGGTGTCAACTTATTAGCATTATCTTGACCCTTCAAATAAATGAGACAAAGTAAGATGCATGGAAATAAGAATTTAAACATTGATGATCCTAGATTAAATAATTACAATCTTACCTAAATTGGTGTTTTCATTTTGTCAATTTGCAGTTTCGATGGAACCATTGGTGTTTTCTATACCAAATTTTCATTATATTTTGATGCACGACTCGGCACCCAACAAACACTGATTTCTAATATATTGATAAAATAAAATAAAATTGAACTAAATTATGAAGTTTTCCAATACTTACTGGGGATGATGGAGTATGCATTGAAGTTAATTTCTTTTGTATTAGTACATTCATAGGGAGAATTATGTCCCCTATATTACTCTGTCAAGGCAACAAAATGTTATATATATATATATATATATATATATATTCAAAAGATGAAAAAAAACATTATTTAAAATAATTATTAAACAACTAACCTCCACCACATGCGTGATTTCAGCATGAGCATTTTGTACCGTAGGACACTGTTTATATGAGTAATCAGATATTAGCCTTTATATCATCACTGTGAAAATATTTATACTTAGACAAGAGTAAATAAATGGACACTAACACTTTCTTTGTTGACCACATGTTCTCTCTATATATATTTTACTCTTTTCAGTAGTTCAGTTATTGTTGTTTTCAAAGATGAGATTTCCTCTGTTTTTTCTTTCAATGTAGCTTAGCTTACAGCTAGATCCTCCTTGGATGGAATTTTTCCAAACAATTTAGTTGGTATAACATCTAATCCAACTCCATGACATCATCCCTAGATGCAAAGTCCTGAGATGCAACTTCTACTTGTGCTTGTTCAATTTTTTTCTAACATTGACATACAATTAAATCATATCATAGAAGAAAACATTTCCAACATGTAAAATGAAATTTTAATCAATATATAAATTAAAAGTTTGAGAACATACTATTGTTTCTCCTACAGCTGGTGTGATTGGAGTGCCATCCTTCTTTTGATGGCACTTCTTCCGTAAGTCTTCCCTAATAATGCTTATAGTTGTATCATTAGAGGCTATAGATTTTTTCTAGTTGCAACAAGTAAAATAGTATGGTTAAGTTGTGACATTACAATGAAACTAAAATATGCTAATATTTCTCATATCGAATAAAATATCATCACAATTGTATACCATATCATCTTCGACCCGTTCATAACCTCGACATCCAGAGGTGTGCAAGTCCCTCTCCTTTTCTCTATTTCCCTTGTTTTTTTGCTTATATCCTAGAAATCAATTGAAAATAACATATATAAGTCAACATTACAATCCAATAGACATTCTAAGAAACTTGATTATATAATATGTGAACTTTTTTCTTACCAGGAATTTAGTGGTGGCTCGTGATAAGACGAATTCTCTCCACACTGTCTCACTTATCCTAATTGGAGGAACATTTTTTAATCTTTCCTCTGTTGACTCATAAGGGTCATGATATTTTTTGTTCGACTAATATCTATGACTGTTTGCCTTATGGACAATGGATTTCATACAATATTCTTTAAGGACCGGAGGGATTGTGAATTTTTCCTACAACATACAAGAATTGAATTTTTAGATTCCATACATGGTTTGAAAATAAATTTTGAAATCATCCAAAAATAGAAATGTTGAAAAAAATACACGTAATGTCTAATACTCACATTACTAATGTTCCACAAGTCCTCCTTTAATTGATCTGAAACCTTACTCCAATCAAAATAATTGATTGGAACCATTTCCCTTGCGAGCACACCTAGTAATAAAGATAGCTTCATGGAGTTTGGACCAATTGGTTGGTTCCTTTCATTGATATGAATTTCGATCTTTTCCTCCAAGTTAATTATTTCTGCACATTTAGTTTCTCCTCTACCTTTCTTCTTGAATTTCTCTATCGATGCTTGTGTAGAGGTTCATCACCTTGTATACTAATATCTTGTTGGTATTTTTCTTTGTGAACATCTTCTATAAAATAAGGGCACGTAAAGGTGTTATGGATTTCTAAGTCATAAATTTTTATTTATGAAGAAATACAAAATTATATATTAATGACCTTGCCTTGTTCTTCATGTTTCCCCGCCTCTTTTGTGTCAAGGGATCTTCCCCTTCTACATTGTTATCCATATGGCATGGTTGTTTGTGAACATCTTCTATAAAATAAGGGCACATAAAGGTGTTATGGATTTCTTAGTCATAAGATTTATAGTTATAAGGAACTAGAAAATTCTGAATTAATGGGATTACCTTGTTCATGTTTCTCCTCCTCCTGAAAAGAGGAAAATGTATCTTTGTCATTTTCTTCTTTGTTAGGACTAGTAGAGTCATTCAAAGGCATAGAAGGTGTACTAATATTTTTTCCTATTGTTTGTATTTTCCTCTTCTTTGCAGTTGTATCCAAGAATATTATTAAACATATTCCTAACACCATCATACAATAAAAATAAGAATTATATAACTACATAATGAAATACATTGTTCTACTTCTAAATATTTACCTTCTGAGATGCATGTCCCTTTCTTTCCCATTTGATCATTTTTATGCGCTCTTTTTGAAATTTTCATAATCATATTTTTTTGATTTCGTGTCATAACCTTCTTTGCCTGTTTTTTTTTTAAATGATTACAGTATTGATTAGCCATATCCTATTAGATTTTTATTAAAGTACAAAGTAATATGTTCAACAATTTAAATTAAATACAAGTAGTATTCCCATTTCTTGTGATGGGGAATTTTGTTTTTTGCAAAGAACTCATAGATGTAACCTCTTGGGTGGCTCAACCACGGTTTTATTAATATAAAACCTACTCATTTTTGTTAAAAAAAAAATTAAGTTAAATAGAAATAATGATATACTTCAATCACAAACAATCACTTTCCTCCATGTCTCCACTTGTACAAAGCCTACATCATTAACCAACAAAATAAAGTCTATCATCACTCAATTCTTAATTGAAAGTTGTCTAAACGATTAATCTATCTAACAAGTTTCAAAAGTAAAAGGGAAGACTATCTGTAAGGACTATCTACTAAAAGGAATAGATGTCATAAATTGAGAGAGAGAGAGGGTTAGAGTGTTGTAGGTTTAGGTTAGACATGTACAATATCCAACAAGATATCTTAGTCTCCAAGAGGGAAGACCCCTCAGCCTTAGAGGCTGCAAGAAGGACAAGGTTTACGTAGGAAGCCCCAAAGATGAACAAGGTAACGGTCTTGAAATAGTGGGAAAGTGCAGTCCAACTCTAGTGCTCACAAAACAATCACAACCTAGCTAAATGAATGTCAAACAGTCCATGCCTTAGCCCTAGATGAAACCAAAAATTTTATAGAATTTTTAAAATTTTGTAGCATAGGAACCACTATTTTGATTTCTATGTATCCACAGTCAGCCCTAGAGGAAGAGCCACCACAATCCACGGTCATCCCTAGAGGAAACCAAAATTTTTACAAAATTTTTAAAATTTTGTAGCATAGGAACCACTATTTTGATTTCTGTCAATAAAGAAACCACGGAATGCGTATTACACTTACTAAGCATATGATAAACTTTTATAGAGAATGCAGCACAAAATGCATATTACATTTAAAATTTTGTAGCAGAGGAACCACTATTTTGATTTCTATCAATAAAGAAACCAAAGAATGTTTTCAGTGTTCATTTTTTTCAGGTTTTATGTTGTTTTCATGAAAGCATTGATAAGTTACCTGAAATAACGTAGAACAATAATGCAATGAAACTTAAGTTACACCTCATGTAGTTCACCTCAATATATCCCAACATCTTAGCTTCAACTTTTGTGGTGTTGAATACCAGAATCAAAGCAAGTAAACGCTGGCATGTGAAATATGAAAACATCACCCTTTCCCGAAAAAACTATTCACGGCAAATAAAATGTGAAAAGTTATTGTTACAGAGAAAACTTCCTATGGCTTGGGGTACCACAACAAACAGAGTAACTGCAGAAATCAATCCTTTCCCATATGCAAGAGAAACCAAACATCTAACACTAAAGGATCTCGAAACATACCATATTCTGGATGGTTGATGTAGATCCCTATTGAGCTTTTCCACTCTTGCTTGTATTAGCAATTTGATCTCTCAACATTCAACAAACAAGACAAGCATGCTATATAATTGTGTTAGACCTACTCTAGCATATACAATCAATAACATATAAGCATTTAAAAGCATCCATGGATTCAATACTCATTTAAATACACATTATTGGACAGAAAAAGATATTTCTATTAATATAAATCAAAGATTACAATAGTGACAACCTATGTCGGCACATCTGCGAACCGGAGAAACTGAGTCCTCCACCTGGGCCTCCACCACTTCAATCCTCCATCTCTCGATAGCAATATTACAAGCAAAAGGCAAGCTTGGGATGAACACAAAGTGCTCCAAGGGACAAAGGGATGCAGACTCAAGTATAAGCTCCGGCAACAATGGACTATAGTTTTCTTGCTCTTCAATTCCTCTCCTTTCAATGTATCCAAAGGGTTCCTTATATAGTGCTTCAATGGGGTAATGGAAGGTCAAATACGAGCGATCTCAAGGAATATGGAAGGCCAAGATACAAGTGACTCGGATCCACATCAAGGAAAACTCCAAAACTATTTGGCCTTTTGCACACATCCCGATGTATGCGAGTTTCAGGTTCATATCCGTGTATATATGCGAGAATAGGTTTAAAAGTCTCGTGTAGAAAATAATGCATATTTTTAGGGATGATATTGGAAACATCAAAGGTACAAAAATGGTCCATGGGGTCCAAAGAGTCTGTAGAGGAACAGGGAAGGCCATAAAGGTGTGATCCACCATGTGTGGTAAAATCAGTTGTAACAGATGGCCCTTAATGTGTGAGGTCATAGGGGTGATACAATGGACAAAATACATTATAAGTCCATCCCATAAATGGAGTGATGAAAAACCAAGTGGAAGAACCATCCATCCAACAGTATAATACAATAATCAAACTCTGCACATAACTGCAATTACATATAGCAGTCTCGAATACATAAGAGTACAATGGCCATGAATAGGCATGATAAAAAATATGACATGTGTGGTCATTGCCACGTACAATATAGATAGGTCAGAATATCCATGATGAATATATACAAAGGACCATGATCTCCATGATGGCTAAAGATATCTGACATTCACTGGAATCAAGTCATAAGAGATGAAATATCATCAACACTGGCATGATCAAGAAGGTAGCATATATGAAATGTCACCAATATGGAAGGTCTTCTACACAATCCGCTATGAGTACATGTCCTACTATGTGAATAGAGGTGTTGAGGTCGAACATAGTAGTCTATCATTTGATTACCGATCATTGATGTATACCATTAATAGACGCGAGATCACCCACTAATAATGAAAATGTGAATCAAGGTACTAGAGTGAAAACTAAAAAGTGTGAATAAATGTGTTGAGGTGGAACACTTGAGAGAATCCATTAATCAGGGGACATTAATGTATTCCCAAAAATGTCGATGGCGAGAGAACCTGCCACTGATGATTGCAAGTCTCAAGGCACTCAAAATGATTCTAGATTCCTATCCCAGAATAAATGATCTGAAGTCGATGGGATGAAATCCGCTAGAAGGAGGGCATTAAGGCATCCCTCATCATCCAACACGAGGTACTCAACAAAGCTATATAATGTGGAAGGACTTGATCATAATGTGCACGAACCAGTATCAGTACCGGGAATGGCCAACATGCAAAGTCAAGAGAACTGAGGAATGGCCGACTCAGGTTTCAACTTCCTTCGAACAAGAGCATAAAAGTGAATTGTGACTGAATGTAGGCAGCATAGACTCAATATACAAAATCGGGACATCTCTGTGACATAAGAGGCATCGACAGAGGCTCCATAGGGACTGGAAGCTTAACCAGTTGATGGAGATAAACTCAGAGAAACGAGTACAGCTATTGAATTCAAACTATTAACCCAACCAATGGATGTGATATATAGTGCTCTATTCGAAGGCGACACGACTCGACTGCTGCCAAAGATAACATATTTTCATGTCCGGATTTTGGGTTTTTTTATTTTTTTGGACTTTTTAAAATATTTTGAAAAGCTTGAAAAAGAATAAAAGTGCTTTATAGTTACAGACTAGGAGGAGACGAGTGTCAAGGGGAAAACAAACTAGTTCCAAGTAGCGGAACATACCTATGCTCAATGCAAGGACACATGTGTAGGATAACGACACTCAGGGGAAAGTCTCCTCCCGGTAAAAAATGGGGAATCAAGCTGCAAAGGATATAAAATGTCTCTGCTTGGCTAGACATGAGGAAATCTCGAGCTATATGGCTGATAATTAAAGTCATGGAAGCCGGCATAAGGCTCAATAAGGTAAGAAAAACTCATGATAATGCAATTACAACTTGACATAAGGGAGTCCTAGGGAAAATGCCAGCAAAAATATCAAGAGGAGTATGAGGCTCTTGTGCAAAATCATGGTGGTACTATACAAAGGACTCCTGGACCTAAGAGAGGACTCATAGCATGGGTACCAAATGCAAAGGGGAGCTAACTAGGACACCCATGTATAGGAAAGCTCTACCCTTCACATAGTACCACTTCTAACAACAACATGAAGTTTTTGTGATACCATGGAATGGGTTTGTACCTAAGGTTAAAATGAAACAGTCATAAGGTCATGAAAAATGAAGGCAAATGTGAAATCCTAACCTAAATGCCAGTTTAGACATGATACCTGTGATAGGAATGAACGGTTTGAAACCTCGGAGAGAGTGTACAAAAACTGGACCCTACATGACAACAATATTAGTCCAAAAAAACCAAAAATAGTCAATAAAGAATCCAAACTATATGGAATAGGGAGGAATGATCATGACAAATAAATTCAAAGGAAATAGTGCAGTGGATGATGGGCCATAAAAAGGAATGTAAAGTGTAGACCCAATGTTCACGTCTCCACTACCACCCCCGTGAGGGTGACCACTGGTGTAAAGACTGAGTGAAGGGAATAAAAATACTCCATAAATGGAGTAGAGGATGGAATATGAACATTCCCAAATCTATGAGCACGGTAAGGGGCTGTGATGCCCCCAATTCTGACACCAGGGTCCATACTAGGACCAAGGATGGGTGATAGGATACTAGGCATGCCGAAAATAAAAGGACCCAAACTCAAGAGAGCATAAATATACTCAAGTAACCATGATCCCAAAGGCCAACTAGCGTACAAAGAGCACAATCCTAAGAAAATCTACAACCAAAATACAAGCAAACCAAGGGGAGGATATGTGAGCTCCCAAATGCAGCAGGTATGTCTTTCCTAGGAGAGTCTCGAAACTATCGTACACTACAAGTGGAGGTTCATAACCAATTATAGTGGCCCTTAGCTTCAACGCATATAGCAACTGTGCTGTCCGACCCCTACCTGGCTAGGACACTTGCAAAATAACCTCTACAAAGTACCCCCTCGATAACCTAGGTAAGGCAACTAAGGTCACCTCAATATAATCAATGCTTAGGCAGACAGTCATAGGAGGGATTGACCATATGGCCAAGGTAGCAAAGCCCAAAACTCATGAAAGAGCCCCCAGATACGATTAAAATCCTGGAAATATCTTCGGTACTACTCAGTTATGACCAAGGGTCATCCCAATCATTAACCACTCACATTGCATCATGCTTAACTCCCTTATAAGAGGAGGATCCTAAGAAACACTAATTATATAAAGGAATTTCATTCTCTCACCTAGACAGACACATAAATGTTTCATTTAGTGGTCTTGGAGAATTTACTCACAATGAACTATTCCAAGACCCAGCTAAAACCTAATCTTGTTGGTGCACCCTATAAAAGAAAAGAGTGTAATTCATTTTATTATGAGCTAATTTTAATTGGCTATGATTACCCAAAGGGAAAAGATCGTGCAACTAATGAAGTTATGACTCAGCAGTGAAGTAAATATGCACACCATAACAAACAATGCTAAGTGCAATATTTGTCAATTGAAAAATATGCCACTACATGAGATGCATAAATATATATTCATTTCCGAATTCCAATGCAATCCTTCCTATATGAAATCCTAAACCCAACTCTCATCCAAGCAATCCAATGCAAGTACCTCCTCAAATCCATATCTAAGATACAACTAAGAGTGCAACTACTTTGTATTTTTCCATATAAAAGAATGAAAAATGCAATAAAAGTCATCTAAAACTCTCAGTCTCTGCAGCAAGTATAAAACACAAGCCCAACAAGACACCGAGACAAAAAAGAGTAATGCACTAATGGAAAAACAAAAGGGATAAATGACTAAAACTACTTTCAAAGAAAAATTAATGAAAATGCGGTCTCTGGTCACAAAAGAAGCATCCAACAGACAACATCAGAACCAAGGAAGACCCAACCACACTCACAACCCACCCAACAACTTCCCACAACATCAAACTCACCAAAAGGGAGGATGTACGTGACTGTTTAAATAATAGCTACTTATATACTCGACTTCTGGCCAAAACGCTACATGTATACACGGATTTTGGCCAAAAACCTGTATGTATACTGACTTTTAGCCAAAAATCTATGTATGTACGCGACTTTTGGCCAAAAACTTGCGTATATAGAGAAGACAGTTGTAAAAAGCAGGCCAAGGGTCAAACCAATAAATGAGAGTGTCAATGGATTGACATACTATAAAATGCAACATAAAAATAAGGAGAAACAAAGAGAAAGTCAAGAATATCAAGCACATTGTGCCCCCAAACCCCAAAGAAAAACAAGGAACTTCCCCAATATGGTCACCAATTCTGTTAAGGGGCAAACAAACTATGGCTTGAGGTACCACAATAGACAGAGTAACCGCAAAAATCAATCCTTTCCCATATGCAAGAGAAACCAAACATCTAACACTAAAGGATCTTGAAACATACCTTATTTCAGATGGTTGATGTAGATCCCCATTGAGCTTTTCCACTCTCGCTTGTATTAGCAATTTGCTCTCTCAACATTCAGTAAACAAGACAAGCATGCTATATAATTGTGTTAGACCTAGTCTAGCATATACAATCTGTTAGTTTTTCAACATTAAGCTAGCATTATTAGGATCTTTAACTGAGAGAATAACAAGTACAACAATCAAACACAAGAGACAATGAACACAGTGTTTTTCCTCAGGGAAACCATAAAGGAGAAAACCCCGCAACTTCCTCAGAGATAGAATCAGCACCAAAATAGTAACAGCCCCAAATAGTAAGTGATATCCCGACAGGAGTAATCTTCTTCTTGTCTAGCCCCAATGTCTTCTCCTTCCTCAACTATGCACTATACTTGAGTGTGGATGAGTTGTATATTAAATAGAGACTCCAGTTCTCTATTTATACTAATCTCGACATGACTAAAACCCTACCAGGGCCGACCTCTACTAGGAGAGTCTAATAACCCTAGTGGCCCAGAACTACGGGGACTTTAACCCTTAGACAATTGGAGGGTTACCCACTATGACTTGACATGACTTGTTTACATTATTGATTCTCCTGATCAAAACATTGGGGCATGACAATATGACTCAATTACATTATAGATACATCCCGAAATAAACATCGGGTTAAAATGCATAAGATACATAGATGAATACATTCTGAAGTTAGAAATACATCAACACTCCCTCTTAACTAGGAAGGTATTCTTTCGACACAATTTTCAGCACTGGTCTTCTTCTCTGTATCAACTGGATCATCTCGTCATCTGCATCTCAAGTCTTTTGAGTCTTCAAGTCATCTTCATCCTTTGAATCTGGATCATCTCTTGATCTGGATCATCATGGGACATCATCACTGGATCTGGATCATCTCTAGATCGGGATCATCATAGGTCATCATCACTCGATCTGGATCATCACTAGTGGATCATCATCACTGGATCTCAATCATCACTCGATCTGGATCATCACTGGATCTTGATCATCACTCGGTCTAGATCATCACTGGTGCTATCTCATGATTCTTCTCATCATAGGAAGTTCTATAGAGACAGCCCTTTTTCATGCTGGTTGTAGGCCTAGCCATCATGTAGGTCTTTGCCCAGCACTTACATTTGACCTACTTGTCAGAAAGGCACATCCAGCACTCACATATGATCATATAGGAACCAATCCATTATCACATCAAAAAGGCCCAACACTCACATTCACCAGCATGACAGGACATCACATCACTAACCTCTGTGAAAAGGCTTTAGCACTTACATCCAACCGACTCGTTAGAAAGGCATAGTACTCACATCCATCCAGGCTGGAACACATCCTACTCACAATGATGGAAGAGTTCTGTACTTCCATCCAAGCAGGAACCACATCCTACTCACAATGATGGAAGAACTCTGTTCTTCCACCCAGGCCGGAACCACATCCTACTCACAATGATGGAAGATTTCCACACTTTCATCCTGGCAGGAACCACATCCTGCTCACAATGATGGAAGAACTCTGTTCTTCCACCCAGGCCGGAACCACATCCTGCTCACAATGATGAAAGACTCTCATCCAGGCTTGAACACATCCTGCTCAAAATGATGAAATATTTATGCACTTACATTCATCCATGCGGGAACACATCCTGCTCATAGTGATGAAAAGGTTTGCACTCACATCTAATCTTGTAGGAACCAATCCTACAGTCATATCAGAATGGCCCCCAATCCTCCTCGACTGAGCTACCTGGTAATTGACCAGGTTCCTCCATCCTCCTAGAGAATGGCAGTTGCCCTTACATCTGACCTGCTCGTCGGAATAGCCAACACTCACATCTGACATGGAAGGAACTTAATCCTTTAGCCATGACAGAATGGTTCAACCCTTACATCTGATCAAGTGGGAACACATCCCTCTATCACATCACAATGGCTACTCAGTACTAAACTGAGTGTTCCTGGTACCTCACTAGGAAGCTCCATTCAAAGAATGGCAATTTCCCTTACATCTGTCCTACTCGACAGAATGGCCAGCACTCATATCTGGCATGGAAGGAAGAAATCCTCTCACCATGATAGAATGGCTTTCCCTTGGAGGAAATCTCGATCTGGAGAACACCAATATTCTCCCTGAAGTACTTGAACTTCACCCTAGCCAATGGATTTGTCAATACATCAGCTATCTGTTCCTCAGTCGCAACATATTGGAGCTTCACTGCTCCCCTCTGCACCATATCCCTGATATAGTGATACTTGATCTCAATATGCTTCGACTTGTCATGGAACACTAGATTCACTGACAACTTCACGCAACTCTGGTTGTCACAATGTATACAAGTAGCATCCAACTAGAGATCAAATATATCAGATAGTAGCTTCCATAGCCATACTTCCTCACAACTAGCTGAACAAGTTGCAACATACTCTGCTTCAGCTGTACTTAGTGCCACACAGGATTGCTTCCTACTAAACAAAGAGATCACACCTGATCCCATACTAAAGCAACACCCTGAAGTGCTCTTCCTATCAATGGCACTGCCTACCAATACTGAATCAACATAACCCTCTAGGTTAATCTTTTGATTTTCATCATACTTGAGCCCATAATCAACTGTATCCTTTAGGTACCTCAGAATATGCTTTGCAGCAATCAAGTGAACATTTCTTGGATCTGTCAAGAACTAGCTCAAGGTGTTCACAGCAAAGCAAATGTCTAGTCTCGTGTTCGTTAGGTACATCAATGACCCAATCATTTGATGATACATCATAGCATCAACTGACTCTAATGAAGCATCACTCAATAGTTTCAGGTTCGATGCCATAGGTGTGGCCGTAGCCTTGCAATCTATCATCCCAAACCTCTTCAGGATCTCTACTGCATACTTCCCTTGTCCAAGGAATATTCCATCTGTACTCTGCCACACCTCCATACCTAGAAAGTAATGCATCATCCCCAAGTCCTTCATTTTGAACTCAGTAGCAAGATTTCTCTTCGTATCAACAATCAACCCATCCGTACCTGTCACAAATAGATCATCTACATATAGTAGAAGCATCACTAGGTTGCCATCCTCAACCTTATAGTAAAGGTTGGAATCTGCTTTACTCTTGGTAAATCCCAAACTGGATAGAAAGCTGTCAATTCTGCCATACCAGGTCCTGGGTTCCTGTTTCAAACTATACAGGGATTTCTTCAATCTACACACATGAGACTCCCTGTCATGTGTCTCAAAGCCGAGTGGTTGTTCTACATACACTTCCTCTTCCACTGCACCATTCAAGAAAGCAGTCTTGACATCCATCTGGTGTATCTTCCATTTCATCACTGCAACCAGAGCAAGTACTGATCTGATGGAAGTGTATCTGGCTACAGGTGCAAAGGTTTCTTCATAGTCTATTCCTTCTTTCTAAGAGAAATGCCGAGCTACAAATCTTGCCTTATATTTTTCAATGCTACCATCTGCAACATGCTTGATCTTGTAGATCCATTTGGAAGTTACAACTGACTTCCCTTCTGGTCTTGGGACAACATCCCAAACATCATTCTTCATGATCGATTGATATTCTTTGATCATAGCATCCTTCCATTATTTCTGTTCTATCGCTTCTTCATAACTAGAAGGTTCTTTATCAATGAAATCACATAGTAAAGCTACATACCTGGAGCAGAATCTGGTCCTCTTTCTTTCTCTGTGATTCTCTTCTGGAGCCCCATATCTTTCTACACCTTGGATACGTTCACATACCCAAGTAGGTTTCCTCTTATGAGAATTCTTCTCCAGAGGTGGATCTACAGGTCTTTGTGGTTCTTCAAAATATCGATCTTCTTCTTGAGATTCTTCGTTCATGGTTGTATCATGAATTCTAGGTGCTTATGCTTCTGCTTCTTCAAGTTCTTCAGTAGGTCTCTTTCTGGATTTGTTGTAAGTTGTGTCTTCATCAAATTTCACATCCCTGCTAATGTCAATATTCTTATATCCTAGGAAATATATTATGTAATCCTTCGATATTTCAGTGTATCCCACAAATATGCCCTTCTTTCCTGAAGGATCTAATTTTGTTCTCTTCTCTTTTGGAATGTGTATGTACATAGGACAGTCGAATATTCTGAGATGGCTGAATTCTGGTTTCTTGCCGGAGAAGACTTATTCAGGAGTCTTGTTTTTTAGTACTCTATGTGGAGTATGGTTCTGTACATACACAGCTATTCTGGCAGCTTCCACCCAAAGATGCATAGGAAGATCTTGATCATGAAGCATGGCTTTTGCAGCTTCCATGATAGTTCTATTCTTCCATTCCGCAATCCCATTCTATTGTGGATTATAAGGAGTGGATAACTCCCTCTTAATACCTGATTCTTTGCATAGCTCTTTGAATTCATTTGAAGTGAATTCTCCACCATTATCTGATTGAAAAGTCTTGATCTTGTTTTCAGTGTGGTTCTCGATCAAGGCTTTGATTCCTTGAATTTTCTGAATACTTTGTCTTTGTTCTTCATGAAGTAAACCCATGTCTTCCTAGAAAAATCATCAATAAAAGAAACATAGTATGCATACCCACTTAGTGAGTTTGATGGCATCAGACCACATACATCAGAGTGGATGATTTCTAGTATGCCTTTGGCTTTGCTTTCACTGCTGGGAAATGTCTTCTTTGTATTCTTTCCTTTCGCACATCCTTTGCAAATCCCATCATGTTTTGTTTGGAATTTTGGAATACCTTCAATAGCTTTGCTTGCAATAGGTAGTGCTCTGTAATGCACATGTGCAAGCCTTCTATGCCAAAGCTCATTTGGCTCTACGGTGTCATGGACCAAGGCTTGTTCTAGATGGCCCTTCAATTTGTAGAATCCTCCTTCTTGTTCTCCAATCACCACTGCATCATTGATAGTCTTACGTCTTGGCCACATGATGACTTGACCATCTATGAATGCAACCCTCATTCCTTTTGCATCCAATGCTGATATGGAGAGAAATTTCTTCTTGAGTACTGGCACAAACAATACTTCTTTCATTGTTAGAGACTTACCAGATTCTAGTTTATATGAAGATTCCCCACTACCTTTTATTGGATATTGGTAGTCATCTCCTAGCTTCACCTTGTGAGGTGATTCATGTTCTGGCAGTCTTACAAATGATTCCTTGAATCCAGTCATATGTTTGGAAGCCCCACTGTCTATAAGCCAATCATCACTACCATGAGTAATGTTACCTGTGAGAGCAGAGATCGGAACATATTCATCCTCACTTGAAGAATCTTCACTTTCATATCTAGATCTCTTCTTGGATGGTTCATGAGCATGATGTCTTCTTTTGTTCCCCTTCTTCTTATGAGAGTGGTTCTTGTTCTTAGGACAGTCTTTTGCAAAGTGCCCTATCTCATCACATGTATAACATCTTATTCTAGATAGGTCCTTTCTATTGTTATCTCTATGATGAGGATTCTTACCTTTTAAGTGATGAGTTTTTCTTCTACCTCTCTTGGAGTGAACTGTGAGAGCTTGATCTTCACTTCCCATCTTATTTTCTCGAGCTGCTATCTGAGCTTCTTCTTGAGAGCATTCTTCCCATAGTCTGTTGAACTTGACTAGCTTTTTTCTAGCATAGATTCCTTGGATGAAAGAATCCCATGACCTAGGAAGGCCATTCAAAGTAGTCATCACAATCTCTACATTTTCCACTTCTTCATCAACAAATTCTAATTATTCCTTGATCTGAGAAACCCTTGTGAAGTAGGATTGGATAGTCTCTGCATTCTAAATCTTCACATTATTCAATTGATTCCTTGGAGTAATTTTCTGGTTTCTATTCTTCCCTTCAAACAATTTTGGTTAGGGCATCAAACATAGCTTTAGGTGTCTTGAGAGGGACACCTGTGGGATAAGGTGATCCTTAATAGAATCAGCAATGATCCTCTTTTCCATAGCCATATTCTTCTTCTGTAAAGCCTTTGCCTCATCTCCCTCTGGAACTGGAACCTCCTCATGAATGTAGGAGTCTAATTCATTCTCTTCCAGGACTAGGGAGATCCTATACTTCCAGGATCGGAAGTTATCAGCTCCCTCAAGCTTTTCATCAAGCTTGGTATGATGAGACATCTTAACAGAGAACCTCAAATGGAAATACAAAAGATTTTAGATCTTACTAGGTTCAAGATGTCGGATCTGAAACTTGAGCTGAAATCCTGCAGAGTTGGTTCAGGAGCAAATTAGGGTTTTTCTTTTCTAGAGTTCTGTCCACCCAAATGCCTTGAAACTTGTCCCTAACTTTGATTTTGGGGAGGATATCAATCCAGGCCTGGGCTCACTGAAAAATTCCTCTTCTTTGAAAAGCCCTAATTTCCGGTAGTAGTGTCAGGTCCAAAACTGAAAAACCTCAGAATTGGATTCTGCTTGGACAGAAAGATGCGCCCTAAGGAGGAGAGTTATTCCACCTTACTTTTGCTGAAAATATATGGAGTAATATCCACAAACTAGGAAGCCCTAGTTCCCGCAGCTGCACAATGTCTTCTTCTAAGGTTAGCTCTAATACCATGTTAGTTTTTCAACATTAAGCTAGCATTATTAGGATCTTTAACTGAGAGAATAACAAGTATAGCAATCAAACACAAGAGACAATGAACACAGTGTTTTTCCTCGGGGAAACCATAAAGGAGAAAACCCCGCAACTTCCTCAGAGATAGAATCAGCACCAAAACAGTAATAGCCCCAAAACAGTAAGTGATCTCTCGACAGCAGTAATCTTCTTCTTATATAGCCCCAGTGTCTTCTCCTTCATCAACTATGCGCTATGATTGAGTGTGGATGAGTTGTATATTAAATAGAGACTCCATTTCTCTATTTATACTAATCCTGACATGACTAAAACCCTACCAGGGCCGACCTCTACTTGGAGATTCTAATAACCTTAGTGCCCCAGAACTACAAGGACTTTAACCCTTAGACAATCGGAGGGCTACCCACTATGACTTGACATGACTTGTTTACATTATTGATTCTCCTGATAGGAACATCGGGGCATGATAACATGACTCAATTATATTATAGATACATCCTGGAATAAACATCAGGTTACAATACATAAGATACATAGATGAATACATTCCAAAGTTACAAATACATCAACATAATCAATAACATATAAGCATTTAAAAGCATCCATGGATTCAATAATCATTTAAATACACATTATTGGACAGGAAAAGATATTTCTATTAATATAAATTAGATATTACAATAGTGACAACCTCTGTCGACACATCTGCGAACCAGAGAAACTGAGTCCTCCACCTGGGCCTCCACCACTTCAATCCTCCATCTCTCAATAGCAAGCTTACAAGAAAAAGGAAAGCTTGGGAAAAACACAAAGTGCTCCAAGGGACAAAGGGATGTAGACTCAAGTATAAGCTCCCGCAACAATGGACTATAGTTTTCTTGCTCTTCAATTCCTCTCCTTTCAATGTATCCAAAGGGTTCCTTATATAGTGCTTCAATGGGGTAATGGAAGGTCAAATCCGAGTGATCTCAAGGCATATGTAAGACCAAGAGACAAGTGACTCGGATCCACATCAAGGAAAACTCCAAAACTATTTGGCCTTTTGCACACATCCCGATGTACGTGGGTTTGAGGGTCATATGCGCGTATATATGCGAGAATAGGTTTAAAAGTCTCGTGTAGGTTTAACAGTTATGTTAGGGGTCCCATTTTTTATTTTTATTTTATTTCGTTCTTTTTATTTTTTTTGGTAAATTTAATTTCCTTTTTTTTGGTATAGATAGAAAAAACACCTGAAAAGGGGAACAGCCCTCGTACTGGGAGTCATGTAGGTGGCACGTAGGTGGGAACCAAAGAAATGCATCAATAGGAAATGCAATATTAGCCTATTGTGGTGGATGACATGAAGTTAAATAATGTAATAAGCATGGCTTCTAAGGCATTGAATGTGAGGTTTATTTTTAGAAGGATGGGGACATTGAGTTTGTTTCAACAGATTCAAGTGCATTAGTGATTAATTTATAGCTTACCACATAAGGGATTTCATTTTCATCTGAGGTTAGATGTTGAGGTTACATCCAAATATATTATTATTTCTAGTAGGTATCTACTGCATTTATACCTAGGGATATTAGAATAATTATGAGAAGAGATATATGGTGTTACATTTAATCTATATCCTCTCCATAAGTTTGGAAATACATTAATACATTGGTTAAGGTCCTACCTGGATAAAACCTACAATAACCTATATAATCCTTTTAAATATTAAGAATTTTTATCATTACCTCTTCCAACCATATGCAATTCTTATAAATATAAAAGGAAATTGAACAATTAACCTATGTTTTTTAGACCAGTATTATACCATTGAAACTATTCTCCTAATGAAAATATGATAACTTGCTTGATGGACCATATGAATATGATGTGATGCCCATCTCATTATAAGTATAATTTTTAACATACAATGTCAACCCTCCATCTATTTATAATTATAAAACAAATTATAGGTATATACCTAGTATTGTAGGTGTCAACACTTGTTATATGAATTAGTGAACCATGACAATTTTGTAGCTAGATCAGAGAAAAGAATAGACCTACGTCTAGTTCTAATTGTAAATATTTTGAGAAGACTGAAGGAGAGCCCGACTGTATGAGTTTCCCTTTATTTCTTAATAGAATGATTAGCCCTATGTTTTGAAGTATTGTTATCCTATATGCATGTATGATTTAGACTGTGTATCTATGCAGAGCCAACTTCGGTGATTTACGGAACATCTGTGTATTTCATTGAAATACTGTTGATTCAAGTGTTAAATGGTTGCTTGAATGGTTGAAATAGAGTATAGATGCATGCATAGGAGTAATAGGCTGAAGAATCGGAGAGATTGCAAGCTGGATTGATCGTTCTATGATCAATCGGTGCAACCCGCAGATTCTCTGTTATTAATGAGTTTTGAAGAGAATGAATGGTGGAGATTGAGTCCGCAGATCAAGATATGATGATCTAGAATAATCCCATAACAAAATTTGCAAGAAAGTTAACATATCCACAGAGATATGAGAATCCCGCATCAAGAAGAAGATTGACATTCAGAGTGAATGCCAAAAAGATCCGACGGCTAGGAAAATTGTGGGGGAAGAATTTTGGGAAGGAAGTTTCAGGGTAGCAACTTTGGGAAGTTGACATCCCACATCCTGCATCCCAAAACCCACTTGTGGAAAATCCGTTGCGGAAACAAAATTGCGGGAAGGAAAGTTGCAGGGGAACAATTTGGATAATTGGAATCCTGCATCCCGCAACCTGATTTCAGGAAGGTTGTTGTGGAATGAAAGTTGCAGAGCACGACGTTGGGTATTTTGAGATCCCGCATCCTGCAACCCGATAGTAGAAACTTTGTTACGAAAACAGAGTGTTGGAATGATAATTGTGGAGGAAAAATTGTGGGGAGGAAATTTAAGAGAAGAATTTGGCTGTGAAGCTAAATTTGGAAGTCATGCTAAGTGTAGGAGCCACTAGATCCTGGAAGTGTTGGTTGGGGTTGGCTGAGATATATCCCCCATGCACCAATTTTGGTATCAGAGTAGGAAAATATTTCCTGCATGTTGGAAATTAGAGCAACTTCCATGTATGACTGGGTAGAAGTTGTTGAGAAGTTCCACAGTTGCGATTGTGGGTAGAATTTTTGAGAAAGTTGAGGCAAAAGGAAGATCTTAGGAAATTTGACAGTGCCGAGATAAAAGAAGTTAAGTCTGAATATTTTGAAGGCATAGTGCAAGAATATGGATACACACACAGACATAGTAAGAGGTCGTGATAGAAGTAGATCATAGGTGAACACAGAAGTTATGAAGGTAATGAGGAGAAGTGCAGTGATGCGTGAAGTAAGAGGGTAAGTTTACTCTGAGAAAAAAGAAAAGAACATAGGGTACAAGATAGTATTCTGTGAAGATAGAAGAGAGTTGAGAAGTTTGTAAGAGAACTTGTGAGTGGAAGAGTTTTGCATGCCAAAGAAGAAGAGGCTTGGATCTTGAATAGTAAGATGCAGGCCTAGATATCTACTTTGGGAGGAGTGTATGCATGCAAAGGGATAGCAACAGAAGTGAAGCATCTTAGCAAAGAAGATCGCAGTCTTGAAGATAATAATGAGGGAAACTAGTGAGGGTTTTTTAGTGGAAGTGAGGTGTGGCCAAGGACCTATTATTTTGACAAAGGGTTGAAGTACAAGAGGATAGTTATGTTCTCATGCAGATGATTTGTGAGAGAAATCCTAGAAGGAGCATAGAGATTTTCTTAGAAGGGTTCTAGAAAAAGGAACTGTACTTGCCAAAATACCAAGCACAGAGGAGGTTTGGTGAGGTGAGGTGTAGAAGGGAGAACTGTTATTGTAGAGGCTAGTGCAACTCATAGAGAGTGAAATAAACTCAATAAAATGACTATAGATAGTCATAGCAGAGGTTTAGGAGGAAGCCATAAAGGAAGGAAAGAATATTCCAACGCAAATGGCATATGGAGGAAGTTGAGTGATGAAGAGTATGAGAGAGAGAGATGGTTGAGATAGAAGTTTGTCTGAAAGTACTGATGGAGCTGTTACAGAAGGAGGAAGAAGACCAGAGATGTGGTTTTTTTGTGAAAAGAAAGATGAAGTGGCATAAGCTACAGAGGAGAAGAGAGCAATTGATGAATTCTTAGTATGAAGAAGAGATACTCAAGGCAAGAGAGTGTCTGAGAGAAGTCTTGAAGATTGAGGCTTCAAGAGAAGCCAATGAGTCTCAATGTTTTGAATTTGATATGTTGTGTGTGTTTGCATGTTCCAAGACTGAGGAAAGACAATTTGCTAATGTTGTCATAAAGGACGAAGGAAGAGGTCAGAATCTAAGGAAGATGAGACAGCTGAGTCTCATGCAAATACACTTACACTGAGAGAAAAAGTTGATGCTTTTCAGCATTCTGTGAAATATGAAAGCAAGGAAGACTTCACATATGATGATGACCAAGAATAGAAAGAGGAAAAAGAGGATATCAAGCATTCATATGTTATGCTTGAAGAGTCTAAAAAGACGGGTATTGAGGATTTGGTGAGTCTTGTAGCAAACTTGGGACAGCTTGAATATTTGGTGATTGAGTCATCAAATTAAGACCATTGATTCTTATGAATTTACTGCTGACAAAGTGAATTTGTTTGCAGGTATTGAAGAAGACAATCCATTTTATGAAATTGTCTTAAGTGAATTTGAAATTTTCCAAGCAAGGCATAATGAAGAGGAAGATGTCAAGCATGAAGATACTGTGCTTGAAGAAGATAATCAGGAGATATTGTTGATAGAGAACCAATTAGAGAAATATGAGCCTAATTGTGAATGGAAATCTCAGGTAGACAACCTATGTTTTGATAGTTTGGATGAAGAGATGAAGTACCTTGAGGAGTGCATAGGAAGAGATGAAAGTGGGAAAGACCCAGTTAGTCCATATGGACAGATGGGAGTGTTTCCAAGCAATGACAAAAGCAGAGATGAGTTATTGCAGCAGAAGGATTCTACAGAGTCCTTAATTAATGAAGGAAACAACCTTATTGAGGAATACGAGACAACCATATCTCGTATGAAGGAACTTGTTGTTAAGGAAAGGGTGTAGTTGTCTTGTGTGAAGACTGTGAGAGAGACCTCTAGAATTATCACAGTAGTATAAAATCATAATGTTATTCTAATGAAGGGAGAGGAAGCATTGTCACAAGAGGACTGGCTTAGAGACAAAGAAGATTTTGGTTTACTTCCAAAGCCAAGGTAAGAGTGATGGAAAGACCTTTGGGACTGTCATAAGAACATAGGATACAAATTATATTCTGACAGCGATGGATGAAATAGTGTCACAAAGAAATTTATTCAGTGGAAAGGAAGGAGAAGATCATAAGAATGAATTTTAGGCTTGTTGGCAGTCAGCAATAACCCCTTCATTTTTCATTGAGATGAAGGGGGATCAGCACTCTTTTATGATTTACCTTTTAAAGATTATAAAAGAGTTCCTTTAGAATCTTTGATTCTGAAGGTACTCTCAATTATAGGAGAGTTCAGAGTCATATTAGAAATTTATGAAAACACTTTCATAAATTTGATAAATTAGCAGCTGTCAGTCTCATGAATTTTATATATGATCAATTTTATCATTGATTAATTCATCTGATTACATATGTTTATTTAAGAGATTTAAGAAGTATAGTATGCTAATTGGTTTTTAAAAGAAGACACATTTTGAATTTGTTTGGAGCATGGGTATTGATAAGATATTATAAGTTCTTGAAATCTCTAGAACTAAAGGTGATTTATTAATTAGAAATATTTCATTAAACCTAACGTTCAAAATTTCACATATAACTTAATCTTTAATTGCTTGGTAAAAATTGTATATATATAACTAGTGAGAGTGCAAATAAATGAATATTATTTTGAAATTTTCATGTGTCATATAGTAACCATAGTAGTTTTATAAGCTTTATATCCCATAGAATATGGTTTTGGGACATAAATGGTTAGGATTTCATAAAAGTTTTAAAAATATATTTAAAAATAAAATTACATGTATATATGGTTTGAGTGTCAATATGGATCATTAGTTAGTTGCATTTCAAGGACATTAAAGTTTATTATTATAACTCTATATCATCATGTTAATAAACACGACTATCTTCCACGTGTAATCTAGAGTAAATCATCAGCTGACAGTTTTAATGAAAGATTCGTGATTCATATGGCTAATAGCCTAACATTTGTTACAAGGATCGCTGCATGAAGATTGAATTCATATTGGTATGAGGGTTTGGTTAACACCTACCGATTTAATTGACAGCTATGGGTGTAACAATGAAATAGTATCAGTAGAATTTAATTGCATATATGACTGATAACCATTCCTGTTCATGATGTTGTACGAGTTCATCATTCCAAATTTAATGTCATAAGTGTTTTGATTTGTAATCCCTGAATCGAATGATTTTGATATGAAGGATTGGTTAAGAATTTTAGTTAGTCGTGGCTAGTCTTTCATTTATCATAGCAAAAACAATGGTTGTTGTGCTCATCATCTCCAAATTTGGTTAATATGGCCAAAATTAGAGGTCTCCTCTTTGTCATGTATGAAGCGACTGAGGATTTGACATTTCGCGTAATGTCTTATACTTGGGTGCCTATTCCTCCAATCTTCATGAATTCATTCGTTTCAATCTACAACCAGAGTAGTAGTGAGGAAACAATGGATCCTATCAGCCGATTTGAAATTTCAGGACCTAAGCTTGTTGAAGCCGATGAGAAAACTGCTCTGTTATTCGAAAAGATTGGATGGGGTCAGTTCTTCCGATGTTTTAGTGGCCATAATCTGGAGGTTACTAAACAATTTGCTATGAGTTTTAAGGAAAATGTAGCTCAGATTGGAGATTTCAAGTTTATCATTGATGAAGATAAGATTGCAGAAGCTACGAAGCTTCCTCAAACTGGAGAGCAATGGTTTAAAGGGGGGAAAGTGGATAAGAAGAAATGTTAGTCCTTACTGTTGCCCTTACCGGCCAATGCAAAGTTGAATATTGGGGTTTTGGTTAAATTTTTAAAGCCAGAATGGCGAGCATTTTATGAAATTCTTGTCAGGTATGTATCATGTGATGGTCGATTCTCTCATTTGCATTATTATCATCTGCGACTAATGTTAGCATTGAAAGGATTTAAACTTAATCTTCCTTTTTACCTACTGCAAAGTCTAAAGAAAATGGCACATTCGGTACAAACTACCATAGGTAATCCTAATAGAATTCTGTTCCATCATGGTTCAATTAAAATTTTAATCCAGCATTAGCTGTCTATTAGTTGTAAATCTTGGGATGAGTTTTTGGTTGAATGTAAATTAGGGCCAACACAGTTTTGGCCAAACCCTCCCCCTAAAACTCGTAAGAAGAGTAAAGCCCCAGTAAAATCTAAAGTTTTTAATGTTGATAAGGCTGAGTTAAAGGATAAAGAGCTTTATGAAGCAAATTCACCTCTAGGTACTTGTATTGGTAATGATGGAATTGTAAATATAGCTCCCTGTTACACCGAGACAACCATGGGTCAATCCCCATCTGTCAAGTGCTTTAGTACACCTACAAAAGTGAAGAGCAGATTGGCCAAAAATGAAGATGTTGATGCTGTTAATTATGAAAACCCTGAGTTGTGTACTCCTCAAAAACAAGGTCATGAGTCCATGAGAAAACTTGAACAATTAGCGCAGGTGTGTTGTGACAAAGGAGGTTTTGAACCAAAAGGTCTTGTGTTTATTCGTACAAAAAGAATCACTAGAAGTATGAATACTATACCTACAGCCTCTGTTCCTGAGGCCACTCAATAGAGTACTCAGCTAGTGATTGTCCATCTTGAGGACGATGTTCCATCATTGGTTCCTGAAACCATGCATATGGATGAACCTATTCTCATAGAGAATAATCATGAAAAATTGTTGGCTAATGACATTATGGAGTCAGGTAAGTTTGAAACTGCTCCATCGTGCATGGATGCTTGTGGTTCGGGCCTTGAGCCATCTTTTATGAGCTTTCCACCATCATATCAAGATATAGATAATCTTGATTCTTCTCAAGCAGATGATTCGTGTCATGATAAGGAGGAGGAAACTCTCCAACAGGTCCTTGATAGGGTATATGAGACTAAGATCACAGAATTGAAAAATGAACTAAAAGAATGCCAAGCAAACACAGCTTTGAAAGATGTGGAAAATAAGACATTCAGGGAAGAGTTACTAAACTGGATTAATAGATGGAAAGACATGAACATCAAGAAGAATCAATACAAGAAAGCAAAAAAATCAATGATAGACACAAACCAGCACTTGCTTGAGCAAGTAGATCGACATAAGCTAGTAATCATAAAGCTCAAAGCTAAACTCACTAAGGCCAGAAGAGTGATAAATTTACAAACTAGAACTTGATGATTGTTTCTATTTTCAGTTATATGGTTTATCTCTCTATCAACAGGTAATAAAAGCTCTTTAAATACATGCTTGCAAAATCGCAGATTTTGCAGGCACGCATATAATTTATTGTTTCTTTTGTTATTTCTGTTAAAATTGGTTTTAATAAGATTCTTATGTTTGTTTTAACAGGTGGGCATGTTATCAATATTCTCAGCAAATACAGGATGTTCGGGATCTTAGTTGGAAGACATTATTGCTTCTTGAAGATTGGAATTTCAAAATAGCCATGAATGTGCCAGTTCCTTTAAATCAGGAGATGATACAGGCTAGTCATTTATTATTATTATTATCCTATAGTAATAGTTGTGACAAGTGTCTTTTGAATAGATTTGATGCACTTTAATAGTGATAGAATCCCTATGGTATTGAATACAACATTTATGAAAAACTGAATTCAAAGACTCGTGAGGTTATATATAAACTAGTAATTTTTATGTAAAAGGGGGGATGGAGTGACCGAAGAAAACATCATTGAAATATAATTTTAGTACTATTTTTGTTCCTTACTGAGGTTTAATCTTCAAAGGTGGAATGTGACTGGATATTCTCAGACTGGTATCATTGATCGGTATTATTTTGGATACTTTTTATATATTTCAATATATAATCTTCTTCTTATATTTTTGATGCAGTATACTTGGTTATGCTTGTGTTCATTAATCAATATTGCACTTTGTCAACACAATATTGTATTTGAATTAGCATGTTATTGTAATTGAATTAATCAGTGTTTCTATTCAAAATTCAAGATATAATGATATAAATATTCATGTTTGTTTTTTATCGCATTCGTATTTTTACAATGTTTTCATTATGAACATTATCTTTTATTCAAATATTTAATGTTGTTTATTAGTTGTTAATTAATTAAACATTTCAGAAAAATCTGAAGTAATTGCTTATTTCAATTTCTCTGTCAAGGTAACTTATAGCAGAATGATTTAGTGTGGATGGTTTAAATATTTTCATTTAGATATTACTCATTTATCTTTCTGTTCATTATTATATTAATTGATAATTAATATAATATCCAAATTGCTCTCAGCTAGGATAGGATAGTTTAGTTAGTGTTATTATAGTGTAGTTTAATTTTAACAGTTGTTAAATAGATTTTGTGTAATTTTAGAATAATTAAAATAGCCTTTTAAATTTTAGAATATTAAATACAAAATCCTCAAAAATTGAAGACTTTCATTAAGAAAGCAATTGTAGGATAACTTAGGTAGTAGAAAACTAATTTTAGGGTTCATTTAGATAAAACTAACATTAGGATAGATTTTTACTGAATTTTAGTTTCTCCTTAAGAGAAAAATTCAGTTGGTAGCAGGACCATAACCTTCGAGATTTTGCTATCCCAAACACACCGGGAGCTGCTTTAAGCTGCTTGTGTGGGCTTAATCTCCTTGTTGGCCAAGGTCAGAAAATCTAGCCAACAAATGGCACTAGAAGGAGGGCCTGTTAATGATTAATGGCAGGTGAAACTAGTGATAAACTTTCAACGAGTCAACATCCTCCGGAAGTCAGTAGATCACCATTTATAGAAACCGTTAGGAGCATCCTCGAACATGATCATATCACATCTCCATTTACTCCTGAACAAAGTACTCAAAATTTAGAAGAATCACGACATATTCTTACGAGAGCATATCCTAATCAACTTGGTGTATCTCCAATAGATTATGGTCTACCTAGACAACAACGGCATAATCCGCAATTGAACATAGTTACTCAAGATTTGGAAGAAGCTGATAGCACTCCACGTTATCAAATTAGAAGTCATCAGAGACAAACTACTCAAAAAAACACTGCTAGAAGACTAACTTCAGTAGGTGGTTTTGATCAGCCACTTCTCCTCCAGAATCACCACCCAATAGTCCAATATCATCCAATTCAGGGACTTCCTCAGGTTCTGAGAGAAGTCCTATGGTGGGAAACATACCTTTGGGAGGAGGAGCTAATCCTCCACCTAATCCACAACTCCCTTGGTTGAGAACAGCTACTGTAGCTATCCCTGGTGTTCAACATCCTTTGCCTAAACATTCAGATAAACTTCTTCCTAAGTTTAACCCAGATGACAAAGAACCTCCAGAGGTGCATGTAGACAAATTCATGTTAGTTGTTCAAACCATGAATGTTCATCATGAAGATGTGGTTTGCCGATTGTTTCCTCTAACTTTTGAAGGAAGAGCCTCTACTTGGTACTCTTCATTAGTACAGGGATCAATTACAAATTGGGGTGAATTTAATAAAGCTTTTCTGGATATATTTGGGGAAGATAAAACACCTGCTCTTTTAGCCCTGGAGTTATCTCGGATTAAAATGGAGTCTAAAGAAATAATTAAAGACTTTAACTAGAGGTTTCTTACATTAAAAAATAAAATTCCAATTGCTTCTTAACCACTCGAGGATATAATTATTGAAAATTATACTTCAGCCTTACCAAAATATTCTGGGATGTTTGTTAAGAGAGCTGGGAAAACAACGTTGGTAGAAACTTTTGAGGAAGCCATTAAAGTCTAGAAGGATTCTATGTCCTATGAACCAGATAGAAGTGGGAAATCTAATACTTTCCCTCGTAGGAAGATTGAAAAACTTAATTCAAAAAAAGATAAAGCATTTGATGTAGAACAGTTGCAAAATGCTATTAGGGCATTAACCAATGAAGTTGTAGGATTAAATAAAACCAATTCTGAAGCTTCCTCTTCTAGGGGATATTTTAGAAATCAGTTTAGACAAAATCCGAATACAAATAATAAAAATAGACCACCTGAAATAGTAGCAAATGAAGAGATTTTTAATACAATTCGAGCTGTTTTATCTTTATCAGAAATTCCTTCTAATCAAGAAATAACTGAAAATGAAGAAGAGGAGGAATCAAAAAATGATGAAGAATCAGAGGATCCTCAACAAGTTAACGGTCATTTATGGGACAGTCTTGTAAAAGAATATGAGAGTAAAAGTCCGCCTACAGGGCAACATGCCTATAATACTCATAGTAGAACATTCGCAAACATTCCTGGAGCTTCGTCAAGTTCTTCTCCAAATAATGACAACAATAATTCACAACCTAATAAACAAACTCAATCTGGAAAGCAGACTCAATCAACCAAAATTACCCAACCCATTCAAAATGCTCCAAAATTAGATTTACAATATGATATAATTGAAGATCTGAAGAAAACACGTGCAAACATCAGTATGTACCATCTTCTTCAAATTTACCCAATGCCTAACAGTCATGTTATAAATCCTACCATGAGTTCAATTATTCCTAATGCGAAACAAAATATTGCTGCAAATAGTTCTAATGATGATTCAACAGCAACTGATAAAGGAAAATCAACGGTTGATAAAGCCTCGCTAATAGGAAAGAATTCTAAATCAAACACACCTCCATTCTTACTTACCTTTGAGATTTTCAATAGGAATGTTCACAATTGCATGGTAGACTCCGGAGCATCCTCTAATGTGATGCCTTTATCAGTATGCAAAAGGTTGAATGGAAAATATGTTCGATCAAATTCACAAATAACTCAATTGGATAGGACGAATGTGAAGGTGGTAGGGGAGATGAAAGATGTTTTAGTCAGGATTGCTTGTAACCCTTCAATTTTTCAAATTATAGATATTGTTGTTGCAAATATTCCTGATGCATATGGGCTATTTTTAAGTAGATATTGGTCTCAACAATTGAATGGATTCTTTGCCACGGATTGGTCAACATTATGGTTACCTAAGAATGGAAAGTCAAATCAAATAAATATAAATAGAGAGAGATATATGAAACATACTGTGACTGAACTACATGATCCTAGCGAACCTGTTTTATTTTTAGATTGCATTATGGGGAATTACATGTATGAATTGGGATTTGGTAATTTTAAAGCTGAAAATTCTGCTTTTTCTGAAAATAAATAGCAATCAGAAATTAGAAATGTGACATCTATTTCTCCTAATTCTCCATTCAAGGAAATTATTAAAGATGTAGATAATCTTAATATTGTAAATATTATAGAAAGCAAAGTAGTTGTTAACAATTCTACTTGGACTCTATATTTTGATGGTGCGAAATCTAAAGAAGGAGCCGGAGCTAGTTGCCTGCTGGTAGACCCTCAGGGAAATAAAACATGTATAGCTTGTAGGATGGAATTTAATTGTACAAACAATACTGTGGAATATGAAGCTTTAATACAGGGTTTGAAAAAAGCAATTGATTTGGATATCAAAGAGTTAATTGCATACGGTGATTCTGAAATCATCATCAAACAGGTCCGTAACTCTATTCACTGCCTATCTGAACATTTACAGAATTATCAACGAGAGGTATGGAACCTTATTTCACATTTTGATACATTTAATATAATTTCAGTTCCAAGAACTCAAAATCAAGAAGCAGATTTCATAGCAAATGTAGCATCAAAAATAATTCCATCAGAAAATCTTACACCAGATTTCTTTTCAATAGAATTGATTTTTAGGCCTTCTATACCAGATAATATTTTTAATTGGCATGTATTTGATAATGATGTGCAGGTGCTAAATTTTCTGATGAATGAGGATACGTTTAAATATTCATCCATTGATGAAGTTACTCATGACGAAAATCTGCGGGATTTTTCGGTAATAAATGATTTTTGTTCAGTAGAAAAGGATTTTGAAAAGGTAAAACCGATCCCTAATTCAATATTAAGATTAGAAAAGTTATTTGATCTTTAGGATAAATTTATATCTGTCCCTAATTGTAAAACTAATAGCTCTCAAATGAAATATGAAAGCATAAATCTAGGAACAGAACTGAATCCCCAGACTATAAATCTAGGTATAGATTGCAACCCCGCAGAAAAAACAACATTTATAAAGTTGTTTAAAGAATTTAAGGATGTCTTTGCATGGACATATGATGATCTGAAAACCTTCAACACACAAGTCATGCAACACATAATTCCAATTAAACAGGAGTCAAAACCTTTGCAACAAAAACTAAGGAAATATCACCCGTCACTAGAACCAACAATTAAGAAGGAACTAAATAAATTGTTAGCTGCCAAGATTATTTTTCCCATCAAACATACTCAGTGGGTAGACAATCTAGTTCCAGTCAGGAAAAAAAACGGAGATATTAGATTATGTGTAGATTTTAGAAATCTTAATAAGTCTTCTGAAAAGGATAATTACCCAGTTCCTCCCATGGAACAAATTCTTCAAAAGGTGTCTGGGCCTGAGATACTGTCACTTCTTGATGGCTTCTCAGGATACAACCAAATATTAGTTTCCCCAGATGATCAATTGAAAACAGCTTTTAGAACTCCATGGGGAACATATGCTTACCTCAAGATGCCCTTTGGGTTAATCAATGTTGGGGCAACTTTTCAACGAGCAATGGATATTGCTTTTAGAGGCTTAATTAATCATTCAATAGTTATCTATTTGGATGACATTACTGTATATTCTAAACATCGACCTAGTCATATTAATCATCTTAGAAAGGTATTTGAACGATGTAGAAAATTTGGAATATCCTTAAATCCTAAAAAAACAATATTTGTTGTTTCAGAAGGTATTTTGTTAGGTTGTGTGGTTTCAAAACACGAAATTATGATTGACCCTAAACGAACCCAAGCCATTTCAAAAATAACTTACCCTTCTAGCAAGAAAGCAATGCAATCATTTCTTGGTAAAATAAATTTTGTTAGAAGATTCATTCCCAGTTTCTTTGAAATCATTCGTCCTTTGCAGAAAATGATTAAGAAGGATGCTATTTTTAATTGGGGACAAACCAAAAAAGAGTCATTTCAGAAAATCTTAGAATCCATTTCAGAAGCTCCTAGCCTTCTAAGGCCAGATTTTAACAAAGATTTCATACTATATACTTTCGCTTCTGACATCTCTTATGCAGCAGTTTTAACCCAACTAAATCAGCAAAATAATGAAGTGCCAATTTCCTTTATGAGTTCAAATTTTAAAGGTGTCGAGATTAATTACCATGAAGTTGATAAGAAAGCTTTTGCTGTTTTTAAAGTTGTCAAACATTTTCGTCCATATTTATTGAAATCGAAAACAAAAATAATAGTCCCTTATTCCTCAGTCAGAAATTTGTTAGTGCAAAAGGATTTAGGTGAGAAAAGAGCACCTTGGATGACATCCCTTCAAGAGTATGACTTAGAAATTAAACCTTCAACAATAGTCAAAGGTCAAGGATTATGTAAATTAGCTGCTGAAGCTGCTCATATACCTAATGATAAAGATGAAGCTATCATTGAGGAGGTTTTACTTACAAGAGAAATCTATTTCTATTCTCCACCACAGGATTCCTGGTATACAGACATAAGAATACTTTTGGAAATAGGAAATGCCCCTAATTACTTAGAACCAAGGAAGAAAAGAGCACTTAGATTGAAGTCTGCTCCTTATTTATTAATTGATAACATCCTTTTTCGGAGAAATTCGGATGGAGTATTGCTTCAATGTCTAAACAAAGATGAAACAGAAGTAATTCTAAAGGAGTTACATTTTGGACCAGCAGGAGGTCATTTTGGTGGAGTAACTACTACACATAAGATTCTTAGAGCTGGCTATTATTGGCCTACCTTATTTCAAGATTCCTATGCTTTTGTCAGAAAATGCCAGGAATGTCAACTTGCTGCGGGAAGGGTTAAGAAACCTGCTTTTCCTTTACAACCTATTTTAGTAGAAAGACCCTTTCAGCAATGGGGTATTGATATAGTAGGGCCAATAAACCCTCCCTCATCCAAACAACACAAATATATAATAACTGCAACTGATTATTTTATTCGTTGGGCAGAAGCTGCACCATTAAGGGTTGTAAACACCAATCAGGTTATATTATTTTTAGAATCCTTTATCATAACAAGATTTGGTGTTCCAGATTCCCTTTTCTTTGATAATGCTTCATATTTTTCATCAGTTGAGTTAACTCAATTTGCCTTAGAGAAGGGAATAAGAATCAGGTATTCAGCTAACTACCATCCTCATGGAAATGGTTTAGCTGAATCAACAAACAAAAATTTATTGAAAATTCTCAAAAGAACTATTTCATCTCACCATCGTGATTGGCACACAGAATTATTCAATTCCCTTTGGGCAGACAGAGTAAATCCTAAGGCTACGATAAGTAACTCACCCTTCTTCTTAGTTTATGGTACTGAAGCTATTTTACCACCAAATTTATTTTTACCTTCATTACAATTAGCTCAATTTGTTCAAGATGAAGATTGTCCAGCAATGGAAAAGAGGATCAATACTTTGTTAAAGCTTGAGGAAGAAAGAGAAAAGTCAAAACAACACTTTACAAAACATCAACAAATTGTGAAGTCTTGGTTTGACCAATCCTTAAGTTCCAATCAAGAATTTCAGGTGGGAGACTTAGTTTTAAAATGGGATAAAGTTCATGAAGAAAAAGGAGATCATACTAAGTTTCAAAAGCTTTAGCTAGGTCCTTTTGTTATTGCTGATAAGATAGGTCCAAGTACCTTTCGTTTGCAAACACTAGAAGGTCAATTCAAAACATTCCCTGTGAATGGACTGATCTTGAAAAAATATTTCTGTTAATATTTTAGATCTTAAAATGTATATAATTTGTTTTCTGTTTGTAAATAATTTTATATTTTGTATAAACTGATTTATATTTTATATTTTATTGAAGGATGATGATAAATTCATAAGACTTATGTAACTCTCAAACATCATTCCACTATTGCAACCAGTTCTGATTCTCTTAATCAAACATTTCATTTGCATTAAAGACTGCCAAATTTTTATATATAATCAGTTAGTAATCTTTAGATGTCAACTGAAGAAATAAATGTAAATAAATAAATCTTCTAGTTGGAAAAGAGTCAGTTTGTTCATTAGTTTTTAAAAAAATTATGATATTAGACTGAAATCTTTAAAAATTTGTTCAGGATGATCAAAGTTTCTTAAATCTATTCAAAGCCTATCATTATTTTATTTTTAAGTATTACTCAGATTATTCCTCACCTTTTTATTTTTTATAATAAGCTGGGATAGCTAATTAATGTCTTTTTCGAAGCTTGTACTTTAAAAACTCTTACAGATCTCTACCATTAGTCTTTAAAGTTATTTACAATTTGAAAACTTTTAGAATTTGTTCCAGTTAATAAAATTCTAAAACCAGAGACGGAAGGTCTTAGTAATAAGTTGATCTGATCAAAATCATAAATATCACTAGTATGACATTATTAGGAAACTAATAATGGCTTTTGGTAAAAATAAACCAAGAGATAAGGGGTCTCATCATGAGCTAGCTGATTCATTTTCTGGTGATATTAATGACTGACATTACCATTTGGTCACCATACTGGGTAATGATCTCTCGTTTTATAAAATTAAAAATTTCAAAGTTAGTAAAGAAAACATAATTTTGATTGAAGAATAGGAGGTCTCATCACAAGCCGGCCTAATCATGATCATCAATGATGTCTAGGATAACTTCATTTCTGATCACTAGGGTGATGGCTTTTGGTTTAAAAAATCAAAATCAAAATCAAAAGACCAAAGGTCTCATCACGAGCCGGCTTGCTTATTCCAGACAGCTCTCGTGAATGATACTATCACATTGGGATATCATACCTAGATAGTAGTCTTCAGTCAAAATTATTGTTTAAAGAAAAGAAAAGAAATAAAAAAGAAAAAAAAGTTATTATGTTTATGGAACAGATTCTAGAATGTTTTCGGAAAAGTAAAATTCTATATCCTATACTGATGGTGCAGATTATTTTTACTATGAAGTACTTTGTTTCGATCAGGATATTTTTAAGTTTATCTCTAACAAGATATCTATTTTAAAAGATAGAATATCTCTGAATTGTACTTATGAATATGAATAAGAATAATGGTTTTTATTCAGATAGAGAATTTTTTATTGTTTTTTATAAATTTTAAGATTTTTTTTATATCACTTATAAGCTGTATGAGCAGAGATAACTAGTTCGCCTAGGTCGTCGCCATTTGTTGGCAGTCAGCAACAACCCCTTCATTTTTCATTGAGATGAAGGGGGATCAGCTCTCTTTTATGATTTACCTTTTAAAGATTATAAAAGAGTGCCTTCAGAATCTTTGATTTTGAAGGTACTCTCAATTATAGGAGAGTTAAGAGTCATATTAGAAATTTATTAAAACACTTTCATAAATTTGATAAATTAGCAACTATCAGTCTCATGAATTTTATATATGACCAATTTTATCATTGATTAATTCATCTGATTATATATGTTGATTTAAGAGATTTAAGAAGTATAGTATGCTAATTGGTTTTTAAAAGAAGACGCATTTGGAATTTGTTTGGAGCTTGGGTATTGATAAGATATTATAAGTTCTTGAAATCTCTAGAACTAAAGGTGATTTATTAATTAAAAATATTTCATTAAACCTAAGGTTCAAAATTTCACATATAACTTAACCTTTAATTGCTTTGTAAAAATTGTATATAAATAACTAGTGAGAGTGCAAATAAATGAATATTATTTTGAAATTTTCATGTGTCATATAGTAACCATAATAGTTTTATAAGCTTTATATCCTATCAAATCTAGTTTTGGGACATAAATGCTTAGGATTTCATAAAAGTTTTAAAACTATATTTCAAAATAAAACTACATGTATATATGGTTTGAGTGTCAATATGGATCATTAGTTAGTTGCATTTCAAGGACATTAAAGTTTATTGTTATAACTCTATATCATCATGTTAATAAACACGACTACCTTCCACATTTAATCTAGAGTAAATCATCAACTGATAGTTTTAACGAAAGATTCATGATTCATATGGCTAATAGACAACATCTGTTACAAGGATTGCTGCATGAAGATTGAATTCATATTGGTATGAGGGTTTGGTTAACACCTACCGATTTAATTGACAGCTATGGGTGTAAAAATGAAATCATATCAGTAGAATTTAATTGCATATATGACTGATAACCATTCCTGTTCATGATGTTGTACGAGTTCATCATTCCAGATTTAATGTCATAAATGTTTTGATTTGTAATCCCTGAATCGAATGATTTTGATATGAAGGATTGGTTAAGAATTTTAGTTAGTCGTGGCTAGTCTTTCATTTATCATAGCGAAAACATTGGTTGTTGTGCTCATCATCTCCAAATTTGGTTAATATGGCCAAAATTGGAGGCCTCCTCTCTGTCACATATGAAGCAACTGAGGATTTGACATTTTGCGTAATGTTTTATACTTGGGTGCCTATTCCTCCAATATTCACGACTTCATTCGTTTCAATCCACAACCAGAGTAGTAGTGAGGAAACAATGGCTCCTCTTAGCCGATTTGAAATTTCAGGACCTGAGCTTGTTGAACCCGATGAGAAAGTTGCTCTGTTATTCGAAAAGATTGGATGGGGTCAGTTCTTCCTATGTTTTAGTGGCCATAACGTGGAGGTTACTAAACAATTTGCTATGAGTTTTAAGAAAAATGTAGCTCAGATTGGAGATTTCAAGTTTATCATTGATGAAGATAAGATTGCAGAAGCTACGAAGCTTCCTCAAACTGGAGAGCGATGGTTTAAAGGGGGGAAAGTGGATAAGAATAAATGTCAGTCCTTACTGTTGCCCTTACCGGCCAATGCAAAGTTGAATATTGGGGTTTCGGTTAAATTTTTAAAGCCAAAATGGTGAGCATTTTATGAAATTCTTGTCAGGTATGTATCGTGTGATGGCCGATTCTCTCATTTGCATTATTATCATCTGCGACTACTATTAGCATTTAAAGGATTTAAACTTAATATTCCTTTTTACCTACTACAAAGTCTAAAGAAAATGGCACATTCGGTACAAACTACCATAGGTAATCCTGATAGAAGTCTGTTCCATCATGGTTTAATTAAAATTTTAATCCAACATCAGCTGTCTATTAGTTGTAAATCTTGGGATGAGTTTTTGGTTGAATGTAAATTAGGGCCAACATAGTTTTGGCCAAACCCTCCCCCTTAAACTCGTAAGAAGTGTAAAGCCCCAATAAAATCTGAAGTTGACAATGTTAATAAGGCTGAGTTAAAGGATAAAGAGCTTCAGGAAGCAAATTCACCTAGATGTACTTGTATTGGTAATGATGGAATTGTGAATATAGCTCCATGTTACACTGAGACAACCATGGGTCAATCCCCATCTGTCAAGTGCTTTAGTACACCTACAAAAGTGAAGAGCAGATTGGCCAAAAATGAAGATGTTGATGCTGTTAATTATGAAAACCCTGAGTTATGTACTCCTCAAAAACAAGGTCATGAGTCCATGCGAAAACTTGAACAATTAGCGCAGGTGTGTTGTGACAAAGGAGGTTTTGAACCAAAAGGTCTTGTGTTTGTTCATACAAAAAGAATCACTAGAAGTATGAATACTATACCTACAGCCTTTGTTCCTACGGCCACTCAACAGAGTACTCAGCCAGTGATTGTCCATCTTGAGGATGATGTTCCATCATTGGTTCCCAAAACCATGCATATGGATGAACCTATTCTCATAGAGAATAATCATGAAAAATTGTTGGCTAATGACATTATGGAGTCAGGTAAGTTTGAAACTGCTCCATCGTGCATGGATGCTTATGGTTCGGGCCCTGAGCCATCTTTTATGAGCTTTCCACCATCAGATCAAGATATAGATAATATTGATTCTTCTCAAGCAAATGATTTGTGTCATGATAAGGAGGAATAAACTCTCCAACAGGTCCTTGACAAGGTATATGAGACTAAGATCACAGAATTGAAAAATGAACTAAAAGAATGCCAAGCAAACACGGCTTTGAAATATGTGGAAAATAAGACATTTAGGGCAGAGTTACTAAACTGGATTAATAGATGGAAAGACATGAACATCAAGAAGAATCAATACAAGAAAGCAAAAAAATCAATGATAGACACAAACTAGCACTTGCTTGAGCAAGTAGATCGACATAAGCTAGTAATCATCAGGCTCAAAGCTAAACTCTCTGAGGCCAAAAGAGTGATAAATTTACAAACTAGAACTTGATGATTGTTTATATTTTCAGTTATATGGTTTATCTCTTTGTCAACAGGTCATAAAATCTCTTTAAATACATGCCTGCAAAATCGCAGATTTTGCAGGCACGCATATAATTTATTGTTTCTTTTGTTATTTCTATTAAAATTGGTTTTAATAAGATTCTTATGTTTGTTTTAACAGGTGGGCATGTTATCACTATTCTCAGCAAATACAGGATGTTCTAGATCTTAGTTGGAAGACGTTATTACTTCTTGAAGATTGGAATTTCAAAATAGCCATGAATGTGCCAGTTTCTTTAAATCAGGAGATGATATAGGCTAGTCATTTTTTATTATTATTATCCTATAGTAATATTTGTTACAAGTGTCTTTTGAATATATTCGATGCACTTTATTAGTGATATAACCCCTATGGTATTGAATACAACATTTACGAAAAACTGAATTCAAAGACTTGTGAGGTTATATATAAACTAGTATTTTTTACGTAAAAGGGGGGATGGAGTGACTAAAGAAAACATTATTGAAATATAATTTCAGTACTAGTTTTGTTCCTTACTGAGGTTTTATCTTCAGAGGTGAAATCTGACTGGATATTCTCAGACTGGTATCGTTGATCGGTATTATTTTGGATACTTTTTATATATTTCAATATATAATCTTCTTCTTATATTTTTGATGCAATATACTAGGTTATGCTTGTGTTCATTAATCGATATTGCACTTTGTCAACACAATATTGTATTTGAATTAGCATGTTATTGTAATTGAATTAATCAATGTTTCTATTGAAAATTCAAGATATAATGATATACATATTCATGTTTGTTTTTTTATCTCATTCGTATTTTTACAATGTTTTCATTATGAACATTATCTTTTATTCAAATATTTAATGTTGTTTATTAGTTGTTAATTAATTAAACATTTCAAAAAAATCTGAAGTAATTGCTTATTTCAATTTCTCTGTCAAGGTAACTTATAGTGGAATGATTTAGTGTGGATGGTTTAAATATTTTCATTTAGATATTACTCATTTATCTTTCTGTTCATCATTATATTAATTGATAATTAATATAATATCCAAATTGCTCTCAGCTGGGATAGGATAGTTTAGTTAGTGTTATTATAGTGTAGTTTATATTTAACAGTTGTTAAATAGATTTTGTGTAATTTTAGAATAATTATAATAGCCTTTTAAATTTTAGAATATTAAATACAAAATCCTCAAAAATCAAAGACTTTCATTAAGAAAGCAATTGTAGGATAACTTAGGTAGTGGAAAACTAATTTTAGGGTTCATTTAGATAAAAATAACATTAGGATAGATTTTTACTGAATTTTAGTTTCTCCTTAAGAGAAAAATTCAGTTGGTAGCAGGACCATAACCTATGAGATTTTGCTATCCCAAACACATCGGGAGCTGCTTTAAGCTGCTTGTGTGGGCTTAATCTCCTTGTTGGCCAAGGTCAAAAAATATGGCCAACAAGGCTATTGTGTCTCAGGTTGAAGAAGAAACATACTTAGGACTGAGGAAGACTCGATTGACTGACAGAAATGGTCAAGGAATTGAAGGGAAATTACTGAAGATTGTCAAGACAGACACAGAGAAGAGTTTTGTTGACATTGAGATTCAGCATACTGAAGGAGTGCTTGAAGAGAATAAAGTAATCAATGGATGGCTGAAATTCTTGTTGGAAGCATTTGAACAAGAGGAGGAATTTGTAGTTAATACAGGAGAAGTGTCTCATGTTGTAAGAGAGAGAAGAGAAGATACCAGTTGACAGTTCTGTAATGTGTTTACTAGTATATTGAAAAGTGGGAATGATTTTGTTACTGTAGCTAGGAGGTTAGAATATAATTTACTTTCTGAAAGTGAATTTGCATACAGTACATAGGAATTGGATATTGCAGAGGGAGATGCTTACAATAGCATGAAGGAAGTAAGGGTGGAAGCAATATCTGGGACATCATTTGGAGAAATATCGGGGACACCATTTGACTCAATATGGAGGGCAGTATCAAGAGCAGTGTCTAGAGGAATACCAAGATTCATATCTGGGGTAGTATTCGAAACCATTATGAAAGTAAAAATAGAAGTTAAATCAAGGGAGATTGAAGAAGGTAACCAACAGTTTAGATCTGAATGGGAAAAGTATAGCCAAGTGCAGTGGAATAGTGAATAGAACAAGAGTTGTTTGCAGTAGTAAACTAAAGTTTGGGATCCAAGAAAACCAAAGCTGAATACATATGACCAGGATTTCATGATTTATTTCTACTTTGGGAGCCTGATGCAAGAGCATTAGCTCTCAAGGCCAACCAATGAGTTTTTTATCAGACCCTAAGGTCTTGAGATCAGCCCAAGGATGGGTTCATTCTAAAATTTCATGTAAAGTATTCTATTTCCTAGCAAGTCTAGATAGGATAAAATATCTGATAGGTGTCAGTAGAGGATGATTCATTTTTCTAAGTCATAACCTATTAGCAGCATGAGAATCATTTCGGATCATGACTCCTTACGTGGAGATCTAGCCGCAGTTGGTTTTGTTAAGATAGGGACGTTTCATAACGCATAATAGTGGTTTTTTTATTGCAAGACCACGCAGAGTAGGAATTAACATTTTAGGTTAAATAGGCATATTAGAGAGGCAGAGGGGGTTCTGCCTTTCAGTGAGAGGATTGAAATTGCAAAGAAAAGAACAGACCTGTGTCTGGTTCTACTTGTAACTATTTTGATAAGACTGAAGGAGAGCCCGATTGTATGAGTTTTCTTTTATTGCTTAATAGAAGGATTTTCTGTGTGTTTTGAAGGGTTGTTAGCCTAGATGCATGTATGATTTAGACTATGTGTATATGCAGATTCGACTTCGATGATTTACCAAACATCTGTGTATTTCATTGAAATCCTGTTGATTCAAGTGTTAAATGGTTGCTTGAATGGTTGAAATAGAGTGTAGACGCATGCATAGGAGTAATAGGCTAAATATTTGGGGAGATTGCAGGCTGGATTGATCGTTCCATGATCAATCGGCGCAACCTGCATATTCTCTGTTATTAACGAGTTTTGCAAAGAATGAACCATTAGAGAAAATTTCAACTCAAAATGGGCCTTTTAACTCTAATTCAAATTCCATGTCATCTTGTGTTAGCCAATGAAATTGCTTTAAATTTGAAATACCATATAGGTATTAAACATTTTCTCAATATAAATTTGGGGATAGGTATCATTAAAAAAAAAAAATTTTGTTTGTATTTTCGACATATATCCTCGTGTTTTCACTCAAATTTCGATCGAGGGAGCTCGTTGATGTCATCATCATGTTTTTTCAGGTATTTGTTGTGTTTGGGGTAACAGGGTCCATCAAAAGTATGTTGAGTGGGTACTTGTTGGATGCGGAATTTAATTTCACATCCAACTAGCTCTTTCGATTGAAATTTGAGTAAAAACATGGGGAGATATATCGAAAATACAAATAAAAAAATAGATTTTTTCTTTTCTTCCTCCAAAATTAATAAATATTATTTTATTATTTTAACTATTGTTTTATTATTTTTTTAGGAGGCCCATTTTGAGTTGAAATTTCCTCAAATGGGTGGATATTGAGTCCGCAAATCAAGATTTGACAGTCCCACAACATAAGTTGCGAGGAAGTTAAAAAAATCTGCAAAGATCTGAGATGTCTGCATCAAGAAGAAGATCGACGATCGAAGTGAAGGATGAAAAGATCTAATGGCTAGAAAAATTGCGGGGAAAGAATTTTGGGAAGGAAGTTTCAGGGAGAAACTTTGGGAAGTTGACATCCCACATCCTGCAACCTGCTTACAGAAAATTCGTTGTGGAAATAGAATTGCAGGAAGGAAAGTTGCAGAGGGACAATTTGGATAATTGGCATCCCACATCCTACAACCTGATTTTGGGAAGGCCATTGTGGAACGAAAGTTACAAAGCACGGAGTTGGTTATTTTAAGATCCTGCATCCTGCAACTTGACAGTGGAAACTCTGTTGCAGAAATAGAGTGTTGGAATGATAATTGTGAAAGAAAAATTGTGGGGAGGCAATTTTAGAGCATAATTTGGCTGTTAAGCTAAATTTGGAATTCCTGCTAAGTGTAGGAGCCACTAGATTCTGGAAGTTCTTGTTGGGGTTGGCTAAGGTCTATCCCCCCTGCACCATACTACATTGAATAATGGAAATTGCAAAGGAGGAAAAGTTTTCATGTATCTTGCACTAGTGGAGCATATGAAGGAAAATTGTTGTGATCAACCAAATATTCATACTTACATTAATAATCCTTTGATGAATGGATTTCACAAGGAAAATGACTTGATAAAAATAAGGAGGTTGAGAGGGTATACCATGAAATCGACCATGTAGGTTATCCTATTGTAGTGGATTACATGAAGTTAAATAATGTAATAACCATGGCTTATAATGCATTGATTGTGATGTCTATTTGTATAAGGATGGAGGCAGTGAGTTTGTTTCAATGTATTCAAGTGCACTAGTAATCAATTTTAGCTTACCACATATGGGATGTCATTAATTTCATCTGAGGTTAGATGTTGAGGTTACAATATTTAAACATAGTACTATTTCTAGTCAGTATTTATTGCACGCATTTATACGTAGGTGGATTTACCGATTACTTGATCATATTACTTATATATCATTCAAGGTCCCATGTCAATAAGTAAGGATACCATAAGGATCAAATAACTGTACTAAATTGACATATCAATTAGGTAACGAGGGATATTAGAATAATTATGAGTAGAAATATATGGTGTTACATATAATCTATATTCTCTCCATAAGTTTGACAATTCATTAATACATTGGTTAAGGTCCTACCTAGAGAAAACCTGTAAGATAACCTATATAATCCTTTTAAATATTCATAATTATTATCATTATAACCTCTTCCAACCATATGCAATACTTATAAATATAAAAGGAATTTGAACCGGCATTAATAACCTATGTATTTCATACCTGCATTATACCATTGAAACTATTCTCCTAATGATGATCTGATAACTTGTTTGATGGACCATATGAATATGATGTGACCCCCATCACCTTATAAGTATAATTTTTACCCTGCAACTTCAACCCTCAATCTCTTTATAATTATCAAACAAATTATAGGTATATTGTACCTAGTAATGTAGGTGTTAATGAGGGAAAGGACACCTTTCTAATTCCTACAACAGTTGTTATATGAATTAGTGAACCATGAAAATCTTGTAGCTAGATCAGATAAAATATGGCTATATAGATCCAAAATTTCATCTAATATATCCTTAAGTATTCCCTTAACCATCATCCCTAACTGAAAATGATTGACACCAAATGAAGTAACATATACTACCTTGAATAATGGACATTGCAAAGGAGGCAAAGTTGTTGTTTATCTTGCACTAGTGGAGCATATGAAGGAAAATGGTTGTGATCAACCAAAAATTCATACTTACATTAATAATCCTTTGATGAATGGATTTCACAAGGAAAATGACTTGATACAAATAAGAAGGTTGAGAGGGTATACCATGAAATTGACCATGTATATTAGCCTATTGTAGTGGATGACATGAAGTTAAATAATTTAATAACCATGGCTTATAATGCATTGATTGTGATGTTTATTTGTAGAAGGATGGGGGTAGTGAGTTTGTTTCAATGTATTCAAGTGCACAGCTAGTAATCAATTTTAGCTTACCACATAAGGGATGTCATTAATTATTTCATCTGAGGTTAGATGTTGAGGTTACAATATCCAAACATAGAATTATTTCTAGTCGGTATCTACTGCATGCATTTATATGTAGGTGTATTTACCGGTTACTTGATCAAATTACTAATATATCATTCAAGGTCCCATGTCAATAAGTAAGGATATGATAAGTATCAAATAATTGTACTAAATTAGTCTATTTCCATAAACCGTCTTATGATTCTACACAAGATATATATTTTCTCTTTGATCAGCTATTTGTAACTGCGGGCATAATGATATGACTCATTATTTTTTCTTTCCTTACAAAGAGATCTATCATATGCAATATTCAAACAATTTTTTCTTGTTTTTTTCTTGGTTGGATTTATGATCTATCTTCTTATGGAGATCATATGAGCTAAAATTTATATGGTGGTATGCCTTAAAAATCTACTTTCTTAATTGACATATCATTTAGGTAACGAGGGATATTAGAATAATTATGAGAATAAATATATGGTGTTCCATTTAATCTATATGCTCTCCATAAGTTTGCTAATTCATTAATACATTGGTTAAGGTCCTTCTTGGAGAAAACCTACAAGATAACCTATATAATCCTTTTAAATATTCAGAATTTTTATCATTATAACCTCTTCCAACCATATGCAATTCTTATAAAGATAAAGGAATTTGAACCGGCATTAATAACCTATGTATATCAGACCTGTATTATACCATTGAAACTATTCTCCTAATGATAATCTGATAACTTGTTTGATGGACCATATTAATATGATATGACCCCCATCTCCTTACAAGTATAATTTTTAACCTACACTGTCAACCCTCCATCTCTTTATAATTATCAAACAAATTATAAGTATATTATACCTAGTAATGTAGGTGTTAATAATTATGGAAAGGACACCTTTCTAATTCCTACAACACTTGTTATATGAATTAGTGAATCATGATAATATTGTAGCTAGATCAGAGAAAAAAAAGGCTATATAAATCCAAAATTTCATATAAACTATCCTTAAATATTCTCTTAACCATCATCCCTAACTAAAAATGATTGACACCAAATGAAGTAACATATACTACCTTGAATAATGGACATTGCAAAGGAGGAAAAGTTGTCATTTATCTTGCACTAGTGGAGCATTGAAGGAAAATGGTTGTGATCAATCAAATATTCATACTGACATTAATAATCCTTTGATGAATTAATGGATTTCACAAGGAAAATGACTTGATAAAAATAAGGAGGTTGAGAGGGTATACCATGAAATCGACCATGTATATTAGCCTATTGTAGTGGATGACATGAAGTTAAATAATGTAATAACCATTTCTTATAATGCATTGATTGTGATGTTTATTGTAGAAGGATGGGGCAATGAGTTTGTTTCAATGTATTCAAGTGCATTAGTAATCAATTTTAGCTTACCACATAAGGGATGTCATTAATTTCATCTGAGGTTAGATGTTGAGGTTACAATATCCAAACATAGTATTATTTCTAGTCAGTATCTATTGCATGCATTTATACGTAGGTGGATTTACCAGTTACTTGATCAAATTACTTATATATCATTTGAGGTCCCATGTCAATAAGTAAGGATACCATAAGGATAAAATAATTGTACTAATTTAGTCTATTTCCACAGACTCTCTTATGATTTTACGCAAGATATATATTTTCTCTTTGATATGCTATTTGTAACTACTGGCATCATGATATGACTCATTATTTTTGCATTCCTTACAAAGAGGTCTATCATATGCATTCAAAAAAAAAAATCTTGTTTTTTTCTTAGTTGGATTTATGATCTCTCTTCTTATGGAGATCATATGAGCTAAAATTTCTATGGTGGTATGCCTTACAAATATACTTTCTTAATTGACATATCAATTAGGTAACAATGGATATTGGAATAATTAGGAGAAGAGATATACGATGTTGCATTTAATATATATGCTCTCCATAAGTTTGAAAATTCATTAATACATTGGTTAAGCTCCTACCTGGATAAAACCTACAAGAACCTATATAATCCTTTTAAATATTAATAATTTTTATAAAACCTCTTCCATTAACCATATGCAATTCTTATAAAGATAAAAAGAATTTGAAACATTAACCTATGTATTTTAGACCAGTATTAATACCATTGAAACAATTCTCCTAATGATAATATGATAACTTGCTTGATGGGCAATATGAATATGATGTGACCGCCATATCCTTATAGGTATAATTTTTAACCTACACTATCAACCCTCCATCTCTTTATAATTATCAAGCAAATTATAGGTATATTATACCTAGTATTGTAGGTGTTAATGATGGAAAGGACACCTTCCTAATTCCTACAACACGTGTTATATGAATTAGTGAACCATGACAATCTTGTAGCTAGATCGGAGAAAAATATGGCTATATAGATCCAAAATTTCATCTAATCTATCCTTAAATATTCCCTTAACCATCATCCCTAACTGAAAATGATTGTCTTATCCAAACATAGTATTATTTCTAGTCAGTATCTATTGCGTTACCTAGGTGGATTTACCGATTACTTGATCAAATTACTTATATATCATTCAAGGTCCCATGTCAATAAGTAAGGATACCATAAGGATAAAATAATTGTACTAAATTAGTCTATTTCCATAGACTCTCTTATGATTCTACACAAGATATTTTCTCTTATCTGTTATTTGTAACTACTGGCATGATATGACTCATTATTGTTTCTTGCCTTACTAAGAGATCTATCATATGCATTCAAACAATTATTTCTTATTTTTTTCTTGGTTGGATTTATGATCTCTCTTCTTATGGAAATCATATGAGCTAAAATTTCTATGGTGGTATTCCTTACAAATCTACTTTCTTAATTGACATATCAATTAGGTAACCAGGGATATTAGAATAATGAGAAGAGATATATGGTGTTACATTTAATCATGAGATGCCAATCTATAGCCTCCACCTCATTTATGTATTTGCATTTTTCAATTAACCATTTTAGTGGTGGAACTGTAGTAGTTTTTATAGATTCCTGCATCGGAATTTCTATTTAATTAGGTCATTGGAGAGTCAACAGCAGGTGGCATATGAAATGATTGAACCAAGTGATCTCTGATGATGGTATGGCCATTGCACTGCACCTTCGACTAATTTACTCACTCCCAAGTGATATTTCTTGAGACCTAAAGGAAATGAACTTTCCCATACCTTCCAAGCCATTAAATGAGGTGATCGTAGCCATTTCTAACTCCTCCTAAAAATACATTGATATGTTAAAATGGTGGTGACAACTTTAACATCGTCATCTCCTATCATACTAACAACATATATTACTTAGAATACAGGTTGGGATATCTCCACATTAGAAATATATTTATATTTAACCCATAGAGCCTCCCTACAATGTAAGTTATAAATATCGTTGACAAGCAATAGAATAGAAGCTAGAAATGCTTATGCAATAATTAAAATAAGAATATAAGAAACTAGGAATCCTTAGAGCCATCCCCATACCATATTCTATAATACGTTTTAGCCCAAGCGGGTATTTCTATGAGTCTAACAAGTAAAAATATTATATTATACCTAGGATTATAGGCTCATGTCATGGTTATACATACAACAAATTTCTGGGCCCATCTAGATATAATATGTTATAGATTCACGCATATTATCTTTTTTGTCTTTTTTGGTTTTTATATTTTTGAAAAAAAAGGAGTAACAAAGGGGCCGATTTCATCTTGTAGACATTGTATTCTTCATTTGTTTGCTGAGTTTGGACTATGTGGGTAGTGACATCATCTGGAGAGGACATAGTCTTGTTTGTGAGGATGATTTACCTTCTGTTGGAGAGGACACAGTCTTTTTTGTGAGGGATATTTATAGTTCCACATCTGCAATGATCCACACGGTTCATCTGGGACAATATAAAGGGTTGTTATAGCCAAAAAGGGAGCTGCAATCCATATTGACACCTACAGGAATCTACTACAACTTTGTTGGGTAATCTCATTGTAGTCTTCCTTCTTGTTACGACTGTGCATAACGTTTTTGGGTAGTGAAGAAGGGCATTGTAGCATAGTAATGAGAATAAGACGATTTGGGTAAAATCAAGACACGAAATTTCACTTCCATATATCATTGTGCACGCACAGGAAGATACAGGTTAGAGTTAAAGTAATTTCATATTTTCTTGTCCACCTTAGAATTGTTGTTATAGTCATTGTAAACTCAAATTTATATGAATATGATATTTAGGGTTTATTTTCCTTGTTATTTATGCAAAGCAATCTCTATTGCATTTAATGTTCACTATTAGCGCTACGAAAATCAAGATATGAATATTATAGTAAATATACACATATGATAGCATTGATTTGTGTACAGACTTCAAAACCATTGAGATCCGAAACAAACTCTCTATGTTAAACATCTTTTTGCACTGTCCAACTTTATTCTGCAATGGAATTATAGGTTTTCGCGCGTTCCCTTCCACACTGTAATTCTTTCTAGAAGGTGCCAATCAAACGTTGGCTTTTCAACTTCGACACTTTCGAAAAAAGAGTTTATGCACAACGCTTCTTCCCTGACGTCGATCTCGATCATTGATCTATCAATTTCACAGCCAACCTGAGTGTTCGTACAACTTAATTTTTCACATAGTGAAATGGCTTTCTGATCGTTAGATCGGTGTCCCCAACAAATCAGTAGTGGATTCCAAAATTTCTTAATCACATTCCATAGAATATCGCGCACATGAAAAAAATTTCAAAGCTTGCAACTTCTCTCGGTGATATCACTATAAACCATCGATCTTCCCCACTATCAATCCCCAATATACGAGATTGTTTTATTTGAGCGACTATTTAAGGTTTCACCCTCTACAAAACCTCACTTAATTGATCCCTGACAGGATCAATTCTTCTCTGCAATTCGAAAAATATGGCAACTCCAAAGCCATAGAGTTTATAGGCAGGGTTATATGGAGTAAATACGAGATGAACTTATACTTCTACAGAACTATATGAAGACATGAAATCCATAAAAAGCACATGCAGAGTCTAATCCTTTGTTCTTTATTCAATTCGTCAAAAATTCAAACACACAGAGAATTATACTTGTTCACTCCTCACTCACTCTTTTGTGCACCTCTCATTTCTCCATTCATGCTATGTGTAATTTCTCTCCCTCTCAATCTCTATGAGCTAATCAAATCTTCTTTGAGCTATCCTCAAACCTATATGACCTATCCTAATCTCTGCGAGCGATCTAACTTAAGATTCTACGAGCCACCAAGATTTGTAGGATAACTAAGCTGCTAAGAAAATAACTCGAACTTATTTAAATATAAGAGGATTTTGTTTCCAGATCCTATAATAAAGGAGTATAGTCCTTATTGATCTCTGCTAACCCTATGATTCACAACTAACTCAATCCTAACTATTACATGTGGAAAAGGATCTATATTCCTTATCCATTTTATTCATCTTTTACAAAATAAAGAAAATTACAAATGTATGAGACCCTAGGTCTCTTAAGAGTTCCATTGACCTTGTGAAGTCATTAATGACTTCTCCCTCTTGACCCTATGCTCCTACATCAACATATCACTAGTACATTGAATACAAAAAACAACTAAGACTATTTGGCACAACTCAGTGGTATTTTTGACAAGTGTTTTTACGAAATCCCTTAACCAAATTACATAAGCAAATAAGCCAAAAAAATCAGCAAGATCTAATGGGGGTCATTACAGTTTACTATTCAAAGCATATACACCTTGTATAAAAATCAAAATATCTCGCTCCCTTTAGATAAATCTTGTTCATTGGTCACTGTCTCGTCATGTTGAGTGGAGATGAGAACTGTGTGAATGCACAGAGGAGCCATGCACCACTCTCATTTTTTTACTCAATGGTTACTTGTGTTTTTCCATCAAGACTCAACCAGGAGTAGGTTCCATTCTTTCTGACCTATGTGAGCTTTGATCCCAGCTTGGTATCTAGTACATGGGTGAAAGGCATCAACTCAGGGGTTTCATTATTTGTATAACTAGTCCAATAAAGGGTAGCGACCGAGGTACTAGACCTCACACAGACTTCCATCCATACTAATAGATCACAGCCTAGTCAAGCAGTACACAATTATGCTGGGACCCTTAATAGTCCTCAAGACACTTTCATCCAGTCATGATAGTCCTAGCAGGCTTAATACATGTCACAACAACCCTTATCAGGCTCAAGATAGGTTATGGTTTTCTCTAGAAAGCATTAGCAGAATTTACACATATGAAAATGACACAAACAGGAAACACAAACTGAATATGAACATTGTGATGAATCTCAGAAACTCACAAAAAAAATTCATTAACACTTCCAAGAAATATTACAGAGCTACAATCCCATCACAGAGGCTTCAAAAATAGAAGTCAAACCCTTCCTCCTCCGTAGGGGTTACATTTATAGTGCAATTTACCCCCGAGATGTATCTTGAAACAAGGCATCAAAATTAGTTACATTGCGGGAATCAAACCCGAAAGTACGTCCTAAATCCTAACAAAATCTAATGTGGCAGATGCATTGTGCCCACAAAATTTTTTGGGAAGGCACGTTATGCTATGCGTGACCAATCAAAAAGGGAAATCTCGACATCTAGGGATTCCTTGATCGCTTGATGAAAACGAAAACTTTGAGCATATTTTTAATAGACTACGGCTGACTTAGCTATTGGCGATCCTTCCAGGATGATGATTGCTCACTCTATGTATATATTTCCATTGTTGATATGTAGGGGTGGCCATCTCAAATAGATCCTTTAGGATAACATCTAGGTCACTCAGGGGGCTATGGCCAATAGCAGGGAGATCTTATTTGACAGTCATGAGTGTTTCCAGCAGTTCAAAGTCCTCGCTGAGTTTATCGATGATTACCTATCCCTTTAGTGCACAATTTATGCCCTCAAACTTTGCATGGTTTATTATTTACTCCTGCAGCAGTTCGACATATTTTATCTAAGGGATCAGCTTCCCCTCTGGACTCCAAAACTCAGGCAACCCTTTCTGAAACAGGGGATGGAACAATTTGTTGAAATTTTCTACCATTTGATGAATAATGTTAATCCTAGTAAGTGCATTCTGCAACATGTTGTGATTTTTGGTCATCCTCCTTACTGCCACCAGAACTGATATCCTGTCAATAATCCCCAGGGAAATTAGTTCTTCCCTAGAGGATGAGTTCAGAACAACAATTGCCTTTTGGTCCTCCTCCCCAGGACTTTGTGCTATACTTTCCTGCAAGGATTTACATCTTCTACTTGCATCCATAGCATCATGTTTTTTAATGTGGTCATATCCTTTATCGCTGCATCCCAAAGCAAATGTTCAGCCCCTTGCAAGGGAGATAAACTTATGAACCTTTCCTTAAACCTGCTTACTTTCTCTTTCAGTGTCCTGATCTCTTCAGCAGAGTCTTCACTTTCCTTAGTAGTGATCTTGTCCTTGATATCTTGATTGGCCTCCTTCAATTGAGTGATTTCCAGGTCCTTCAGGGACATTTCAGACATATCTTTTATCACCATAGTAGTGGGTGATTTGTCCTCAGGAGTTATATAGTCATTTAATTCATCAATTCTCTTCTGCATCTTTTTCTTCTCTTCTTCCCATGTCTACTTGTCAACCTACAGAACAACAAGGTGGCCTTTCAGATCCAAAACTTCATGCTCCAATGCCTCAATTTCCCCTTGTAAATGCACGGTATGAGCAGGTAGTTGGATGTCTTTCATAGGTGTCTTACTTTTATTTTTGTAATCATGTATCTTGGCTAGTGGCTTAGCTAGTAAAATAGCCTACTCAGTTTCCACTGGATGCTTAGATGCAAGGGGCTACTTTAAATCATTCTGTATTGTTAGGTTGGCCACTTGGTCCGTCAAGAGTTTCACTTGTAGGCTACATGCCTTGTTTGTTTCCTTTTCCTGCTTCAATTGGGTCTCCATTTTAACCACCCTTTGTTGGGACTTGAGATGGGATAACGCCTCCTTAGTCATATCAGCATAGATGAGATCACTAACTACCTTATGGAACACAGTCTTATCTGGGATTGAGAATTGATCCATCTTTAACTTGACCTCTGAAACTCCTTCCTCATTAGCGATAGCTAGGATAAGGGAGTTTGTTGTAAGATTCCTAATGGTAGTGAAAGAAACTTTGCTGCCTAATAGCTTGATTAGATCATTAGAATGCTTCTGAGTCTTAGCCTTGAATTTCTCTTTGAGTTTCCCATTGGTGGTCAATATTTTCTTTTCACTCTTAAATTGCCCTTCAACAGTAGAGGAAAAAGAATACTTCTGATAATTGAGTAAAGACTCCTAACTCCCTTTGTTCATTTATTTTGTGGTTCTTCAGGGATTTCTCTCTGAGTGTGTAGTGGTTGTATTTACAACCACTAGTTGTTGCGAAATCACCATCTGGTTTTTAACCTTTCCCCCAATAGGGTTTACTGAATCAAGATCCTCCTCTATCACTGTTTTGAGGGAATCATAATTAAAATTAAATTCCTACTCCAGTTTGATTATGTCCTCCTCTATGTCTATCCTAGACTTCTTTCTAGGGTTTTGTTCATCACATTCCATATCCTCCACCTCTGACCGAGACCTTATGCTACAACCATCATCGTTTAGGGGAAAGGGAATAGCTAGGACTATACCTTACACTTATTTAGGAGCCTGAATTTTCTCTGTAGGAGTCCAATGAAAATCATAGGCAAGACAATTTTCCTCGTGTGAAAAGTCGGGGATCATGGAGTGAATAAAGGCTAACCTCTGCACCTGGAGCCTCCTCTGGGAAATGATCCCCTTAGGATCATAATTATGTGCATGAGTCACCTGAAACTTCATGGACTTCAAAAATTTATTCACCTTTGGTAACTTTGTTGGCTTCTTCACAACGAAGGGCCCAAAATTAATAGGGTATTTGATCCAAGAATCCTTCTTGTGCATAGTAAAATTCTCCTCATCACTAGAAATCCTTTGCCTGGTCAATTCTAGTGTGAATACTGAGGTATTTAGGTAAACTAATAGCATGAAAGGGGAAACTGAAAAACCATATACCTTGATAACTGAATACTTCGGCATCAAGAACCAATATCCAATACTATCTTGTTGCAAGGAAGCCTTCATGTCTTCTGATATCCTCTTCTCTTTAGGGTCGAATAGTCTGCAAATGTTGAGGACAATTATGTCAATGAGAAGGGTGTAAGATTGGTCCTAGAAATTCTGGACATACTGGGGCTAGTATTTGAACACCTCTAGATCCATGACCTCAAGGGTCTTCCTGTTGGAACTGACTATGATGGAAAATAGATACACCTGGTATCTAAAGTGCTTATCCAAATCAAAATTCTCAAGTTGAGAATTGATTTCTCCGACCAAGAAGTCGTCGAACTTAATTCCTGCTTCATGTTGACTCAGGTAAAGGAGAATGCCTAGCATTACTTCAGAGACCATGCTATCACTATTAAGACCTAGGATTTGAATCAAGAGGGATATGGTTGATAAGATAGGCTTTATGAACAATTTGGAGGAGAGTGGGGTGATAAGGGTGTCTGAGGGAGCTGGGGTGTTCAAAATGGTCTGGAATAATTTATTCTTGGATTCTAGGTCAGCTTTGCAAAACACCTACAGAACCTTTGATTCAGTGAATGGGATCAAGGCCTAACATTGGGATTCAGAGAGACCCAGGGCAGCCCGAATAGCTTCTGGTGTAATTTTGAAAATGGCATGGGAGTGGGTATCATATAAGATGGCATTCCTAGTGGGGGAATAATTGCAACCTACCCTTTGGACAATATCTAGGAAATTGGGCAATTGTTCTAATGTGAACCCTATTAAGGATGACGTAAAATTTAAAAATAGTTCCTACTAGTCTCTAGAAGGTGACAACAAATAATTATGGGCATCACTGACACTAGACAATAGGAAACAAGGATCATAAGTATCATAAATTCAATTACAGATGATCTCCTTGGATGGGTGAAGGATTTTTACATGTGAGGCCATGGAGGAACTGTCAAAAGGGTTGATAAACGATGAACGAGTTCCTGGCTGTGACGATCAACACTTTTGGAGGTTACAGTTGTATCTAGCTGACTCATGCTTGGTGGATGTCGAATTTGCAAGGTGGTGGGACTATTAACGGATTTTTAATGTCCAGTTGATTAGCCTTATAAACCATCGTGCTCCCTAGAAGTGACCTTTGTACCTCCAATCTTCGAGCGCAATATCCAATGGGGAGGGGACCACCAGATTTTGCAAATTTGTTTTTTATCTTCAGAACTATATTAATGGGTTAAAATATTAAATATCTTGGCTTTAATATAAAACCAAAATACTATGTAATTGATGTTTACGTTTGGTTATTATAAGGTGGAAGCTTGTATGGTGTAATATATGGTTGTCATGTGCTGGTAAAGGCTATTTTGGAAAGAATATGGGTGTCCTACATGAATATTACTAATCGTATATTGGAAGGAAGTTGAGAGGCTAACTCTAGAGGAGCCAATTCAAGAAATTTGGTTGGTTTTATTTTCAAATGGCCAAAAAAAGGGATTGGACAAATTTGAAAATGAGGTATACTTTTTATATTTGATTCTTCAATATGATATTTTATAACATATGTCTCCATTGTAATTTGTAGTGGTTTTTTCTTACGTGATGTGCGAATTGGTTCTATGTAGGATGTCAAAGGAATATCAATAGAGGGTTGAAGAATTCATAGACTTTGCAAAAATGCATTCAGAGGATAATAACACCACAAGATGCCCTTGTAAAAAATGTTGCAATGTTGCAGTATTGATGTTTGAGGAAGTACAAGACCACTTGATGATTCACGGTATAATAAGTGTCACGTACCCATGCCCCGACTACCATGCGGAATTAAAAGTTTCTTAAAGAACCTTTGTTATTCTTTTAAACCATGGGCATGGCCTTGAAAACACTCTTCGACATTCTTTTTCTAACCACATTGTCACATCCCCTCCCATCTTCCAAAGAGAGAGAGAACGACCATTTTTGCTAGCTCAACAATGCAGGAACATCCAGTGATCAATTCGATGATCTACAAAGGAATATCTCAATGGAGATCGAATGGCGGAGGAAAATCACACCGAAAATCGATGATCACAACTTGTTCCACATCTGGGAACAGATCAACGAGTGAGATTCAACCCATAAAATCAACGATGCGGAAAGATTGAACTTGCAGAATCGGGGAATATGGGAATTGTGATCCTACATCCTGCATTTCGCATCTCGCATCTCGCATGCAGAATAGACCATTACGGAAATAGAAATTTGTGAATCCGCATCCCACAAGTTTCAAAAAGGAGAGTTGTGGAACGAAAACTAAGGAAAGAGATCTGCGGGAATAGAATTTGGTAGAAAGATGTTCCCGCATTCCGCATCCCGTTTGTGGAATGGACCATTGTGGAAGGAGGTTTTTCCCAAAAATTCAACTTGCTAATCGAAGTCTTGGACAGATTTGGCCATTCAGGCCATCACCAATCTGGAAATTTAAGCCCTGGAACTTAATTTAAAAACCACATTGAAAGAAACCTACATGGATGCATAGAATTGCAGTTACAATGGAACAATTCAACACATTAAACATGTTCATCATGTTTTCTCAAGCAATTACAAATGTAAAGATTAACACATAGATACTTATCTTGAAAAGAACTTGTCCCGCAATGAGCTACGTCGTTGCAATGTTCCACCCAACCATAGGCCAGTGTGCTCATCAATCTCTTAGCAACACTGCCACCCCCAAGTTGGGCATGATTTCCACAAGGAATAAGGGAACACTAGCAAACTCATACATAGCCAAGGATACGAAAAAAATAAGCCAATCCAACACAGTTGGGTTTATCAGGCTACAAGGGAAACAAGACAAACAAATGGGTTTCACAGGCTACTCAGCCAAGCCATCTCAATGCAAGGTCTCATAGGCTAATCAGACAAGCCATCTAATAGTTGGGTTTTAGAGACTATTCATAGTCAAACCAACATTCACATTAAGAACCAGCCAAGCCAGCATCTAGGTTTATCAGGCTACACAGCCAAGCCATCTCACTACTAGGTTTATTAGGCTATTCACAGACAAGCCAAAATTCACATTAGTGACCATCCAAGCCAGCAGATGGGTTTATGGGGCTACATAACCAATCCATCTCACTGCTTTGTTTATCAGGATGCAAGGGAGTTGGAAAGGTTGACTGCTAAGCTAGCGGGCTCATCTACAGAGCTATGGACACCTACATCATATCTGGTATGGCTTCTAAAACATATGCACATCCAACACCAAGAAGCATCCCATTCTCTGCTACACAGTCCCTTGGGATATGCCTTACCTTTCTAGTGCTATTAAGGGTGTGCAAAGAAGAAAACCAGCCCCCTAGACCTATCTGTGAGGTTCCTTCTCACACTAGTTTTATCAAGATAGTCCAAACCCAATCCCACTCCAAACCAGTTCAGGCCAAGGAAAAAATACACACACACAGCACAGTATGAAGTTCTCTGCTGGTCATTCACTCTATGGCACCAAAAACATATTTCTTGGACATGCACACTGAGGAAAAAATTGAAAACATGAAGGATGACACACACACACATAGGAATTTCAACTGCATGAGAGTTCTACGGAAATGAAGGATGGATGATCGCACAACATCCCTTCCCCTGAAGCTCACCAAAACGCGAGTCCAAATGAAAACATGAATGCCTCCCCCAAATGGCATATGGTTCTGGGTGTTTTCTTGTCCATGAGGTCAAAACACGTTATTAAAAAATGGGTGCTCTTCCCAATTCGAATTTTCCCATACTCTTTCCATTCCATGCAATAATTGCCTCAACCAAAATCTGGAAGAAATAATGATTGGGAAAGAAGACAAGAAATGGGTAGTTGAAAGTTGTGATGGGTTTTCCCTTAACACATGGATTTTCCCCAAATGGCTCAAGGTTAAACACCCCCCCCCCCCCTTATCCTTAGGAATTATTCCCCCATCTCATTATTTGTTGCATTGACATAGTTGGTTGTGGGTTTTTGATTAAATCGCATATTTATATGATGTTTAAAAACATGCTTGAATTAGCACATGAACCATAGGCATCAACTATGATCACCTATACACCAACATTATCAATGACAGGTCATTCTCCTTGAGTTCCTTGCCATGATTCCATATAATATCTACATCATATACATTTAATACAAACGGGGTCAAAATCGGGGTGTTACAATAAGTTCATATAAAACTTGGTTTTTCCATGGAGAGAGAGTTCCTACTCAGGACTATATATTTGAAAAGAGAAATAAATGCCACACAATAGAGATGCATGATTTGCCTCGAGAAATTACACATGGTGATGAACACATAGTCGGACATCAATATGATAATCATAATGATGAGTTTGCAACATTTCTTACAAATGATACTGAAGTTCTAAAGAATGACGATCATAACGAGGAAACCATGGTTGATGATCATATGGTTGAAATGGTGAATGATGCTTATCAATATTATAATGAAAATCCAGATGTGAATTGCAAAAGTGACCAATTAGAATCAATGGAAGAAAAAAATGATATCAATCAATATCTAAAGTTAATTGAAGATGCCTAGGCATCATTGTACCCAGGTTGCACTAGTTTCACTAAGCTATCAGCCACTGTGAAATTGTACAACCTTAAAGTGAGAAATGGATGGTCTGATGCAAGTTTCACCCAGTTGTTGAAGTTGCAAAGAGAAATGCTTCCAACGTTTGATTAAATAATTAGGTTTGGACTATGAAATGATCCATGCATGCCACAATGATTGCATTTTATATTGGGGTAAATATGAAAAAATAAATGAATGCCCAACATGTGGTGAATCAAGATGAAAGGTTGATGCTCGTTCTGAAAAGGTGCGTACAGTTGTCCCAGCCAAATTGATGAGGTATTTCCCTATAGTTCCGAGGTTCAAGAGAATTTATAGTTATGATTTTGAACTCTTATAATTCCATTATATCATACACCTTCATGTACTACCAACCAACTAAAAAACCATATCTACTAAGTATTGCAATGTATATATGATTCTTTATGTTTTTGTTACAACTCTACATATATTTCATAGAAATGAGGTGGCATCATGAGAATGCAAGTAAATATGGAATAATGCGCCACCCAGTTGATATCCCATAATGGAAAAGTATAGATTCTAAATGGCCTGATTTTTCCAACGATCCCCGTAATGTACGACTTGCAATGGCAGTGGATGGATTTAATTCTTTTGGAAGCTTGAGTAGTACTCTTCTTGTATGGCCAGTAGTACTAGTCACATATAACCTTCCTCCATGGTTATGTATGAAAAGGAGCTTTTTTTTATTGTCATTGTTAATACTTGATCCCAAGCAACCAGGAAACGACATGGATGTTTATTTGGAACCATTGGTAAATGAACTAAAACTAACATGGGATAAAGGGGAAAGGACATACAATGCTCATTCAAGGTCATTCTTTAATATGAAGGTTATATTGATGTGGGCAATCCATGACTTTCCTACTTATGGAAATATGGTTGGTTGCACAACTAAACATTTTTGCGCATTCCCTATATGTGGAAAGAACATAGATTCAATGTATCTCAAATATAGTAGGAAGTGTGTGTACATGGGACATAGGAGATATATTCCAATAAATCATAAGTATCATTCACAAAAAGGACCATTTAATGGGAAGTATGAGCATCTCATTGCACCTACAATTGTACAAGTGTCAAATATTTTTACAGAAACAAAAGGAAGGGAAGAGAAATGGGGAAAGTCTAAAAGTACAAAAAGAAAGAGAAATTTTTAAAAAGGTGAAAATTCGAAGATTGGCGTGTGGAAGAAAAGGTCAATTTTATTCAATTTACCATATTGGGAGGTATGTGCACACATTAACTTAAGGCCTAAAATGTACGGTGCTTGAAGGATTTCATTGTGTTTAATTGGAATGTATTGTTTATTTTTTATTTGATGTTATAATTCATTGATTTTTTATATGGTTTGATGCATAAATTCCTAGTGCGTTGCATTTTAGATTTAATGCACATAGAAAAAAATGTATGCGAAAGTATTTTTGGAACCCTTCTGGATATATAAGATAAATCAAAGGATGGGAAAAATTATCGTGATGACTTACAATAGTTGGGTATAAGGAAGTTACTATGGCAAGAACAAAAAGGCAAAAAAAAAAATTCCACCCGCACCACACATGCTTTCAAAAAAGGAGAAAGAGATTCTTTGTCGTGTTTTGTTCACGTTAAAAGTTCCAGATGGATATAGTTCAAACCCTATAAATAATGTATCTATGAAAGATATCAAGCTTCATAGTATGAAAGCACATTATTTCCATGTTCTCATGCAAAAAATCCTTCTAGTATCATTGCGCCATGTGCTACTAGAAGCAGTTTGAAAGACTATTTGCAGGCTTTGCTTCATTTATAGGAAAATCTGTGCAAAAATAGTGGATCCAATAGATATTGATAACTTACAAGATTGTGTTGTGGAAACTTTGTTCTTACTTGAAAAATATTTCCCCCCTTCATTCTTAGATATAATGATACATTTGACTGTACACTTGGTGCGAGAGCTAGCATATCGACGGATGTACCCTTTTGAAAAGTCAATGAAATTTTATTAAGTGCAAATCCACATAAATTCCAAAATTTTATGTGCATATAATAATAATACATTTTTGCATCAACTATTTATTCATACTTTTAATTTCACTACAAATTGTGTGTTTTTTTCTAGGAACATGAAAGTTTTCAAAAGTTATGTGAAAAATAAGAATAGGTCCAAAGGCTACATAGCTGAAAACTACACTATGGAGGACTCCATAAAAAAATTTGTTGGATATGTTGAAGGTATGGAATATATTCATAGCATGCTTAGTAGAAATGAAGCTTGGGACGATGAAGAAGGAGAGGTTGGTGTTGCAGCTGCAACTTTTCTCCCCAAATTTCTGAATTTTGGGCCCCTCCTCATAATTTAAAATTGTTTTCATCGTTGGATGCTTGAATCGTTGGTCATGTTTTATGTTGAATGATTTTTGAAGATTGGTTTCCAGCCTGTTTTAAAGATTGTCTATGTATCATTGTATGGTTGGTCGCGGATGCGAGTTCGGTATGCCTAGCCAGGGGTAAATTGTTTTTTGTCTTTGAAGGTCCGCTGTTTCAGAAGCAAACGAGTTTCAACCATTGTTGGTTTTATAGTTTCGAAGTACTTAAAGTTTTCTGTTAAACGGGCATCATCCTGTGTTAATTTGGTGGCTGATGTTTGGTTTCTTTTCCGCCGTTGCGGCCCCCAATCTGATTGACCATCCGAAGCTTAAAGAGCCTCGACCGCCGATGTGTGTTAACCTTTTCGTCGCATGTCCGAACACTATTTTATTCTGCCGTTGCAGCCAAGGAAGCCTTTTCCCTTCCGATGTCAAAGTCTTCCCATCCCCGATTAAGTTGTTCCACCCACATCGCTTGTCTCTAACCTTTTCGCTTCCGCCGTTGCAGCTCCCAAAGTGATTTGGCCTCCAAATTAGAAGTTTGTCCGACGTCCGACTGAGTTTCCTCCCGCCGCTTGCCCGTAGTTTTTCCTCTTCCACCGTTGTGGCTAGGAAAGCCATTTGGCTTCCGATGTCCAAACCCGTCCGACTTTCGATTCAAAGTTTTTTTCCGCCCTCCCGTCACATGCCGGTAGAATTGACTCTTCCGCATTTGCGGCCGGGAAAGCCGTTTGGCTTCCGATGTTGGGTTCCTCCCGTCTTCCACCATTGGTATTGCTATCACAAGCCTGTAGGAGGACAAGGTAGTATGGTCAGCACTTGTAGAATGATGATGGTGCACATGACCATTTCCTATGAATTAGCTGTTTAGTCAGTTTAATTCACTGCTGTGGTTTAAATGCATTTCCAACAAATGATGCTCATCGTTTGATTGCAGGTAGTTTCCGGAGGTGGGTCAACGGAGGCGGAACGTTTGGTGAAGGTAGAGCCAAAACCAGCAGGAGTGTAAAATGGACAAACCAAAGAAAAGACAAAATGAATGGTGATAAAGGGGTAGCTCTGAAAGGTCTGGCAGTTACGTAGCCAATCATGGTCATGCGCCGGAAAGACAGAGGAATATGAAGCATGGGGAGACTGAAAGGTCATTTGTTTGAGGGGAAACCCAAACGCTCGGCTGTTGTAGTTTAAATATTGAAAAGTAGAACTGAAAGAGGGACTTTTCCCTCGAAAATTTGTAAACCATTTTTGCTTGTAAGAGGAACTACTTCGTTTTACAATCAGAAACTGCAATTTTTTCCTGCTGGAGAAAGCAAAGGGTGGAATGTATCAACGTGATTAGATGAACAATGTTGAAGGGGAACTATTTTGTTTTCAACTGTGTTTCATTAACTGTGAGAATGTTTGACTTCCTAAACCTATGTTCTTGTTGAATGTTCTTCGGTATATTTTGTGATGTTTTCCACTGTGAGTAATAAGTGGTGTTCATAAAATGGTTCGCTATCCGGTTGTTTAAATATCTGTAATTGTTCATGTGTCTTGAAAGAAGAATCAACTATCTGTAACTCTTCATAATGCATGTACAAAATGTATTACTCACCAATAAATGAAAATTCTGCTCCCTAGGGATAGTTTAGGTAGTTAATTTATTTTCTTGATTTGGATGCTTGTGGGCCTTAAGACGAGAGGTAAAAACCTGCGCATCACATTGTGACTGCTCCATGCATCTTATCATCCTGCATGTTAATTAGGCACTTGCATTTCATAATTTAAGTCAAAATACAAAAAACTCAGTGGACCGAGCCGCAACAGGTAAAGCCTTTGTTTTGTTACTTGACCTACGGTAGCCAGACCGTAAACCGGACAGATTCCCTTTACCAAACAGTCAACGGGCTAGTTGGGAACGTTGATTGGGGAGAATCCCCTACTGTTGCTGCCTACGATTTTCGGGGCATCAACAGTTTTTGGCACTAGAAGGAGGGCCGCCATTGTATGGCTAGCTGAGGAAACCCGTTTTCCCGAGAATATTCCACCGGTAACAGTTCTGAAAGCAGTGGGTTTCATAATCCAATTCCGGAAGAAAGAGAACATCTATATTCTGTTGGCAAAAAAATTGTTAATGATCTGAGAAGACACACCAGGGCATATGTAAAGAAGATTGGAGGATTGCCAATCATCCTTGAATTGCCCAGAAGAGAGTATAAAAAGAAAGATCGTACTAAAGCAGAAGGCTCAGTGTTGGTTGGAGACTGGGAAGAGCTTGTAGAAATAGCCTTATAGGAAGTTGTGCTACCTTTGAATCAAGAAGGCCCAGGAACCCCTCACAGTTCTCCTGCTCACACTCCAGTTGGTTCACCTCCTCACTCTCCACCTAGACTCATGGCTGGTGTAAACGCAAATCAACCACCTAACCCGCCAAATCCGCCACCTGCATGGAGAGCCAGATCACCATTAAACCTAACACCTCCATTACACGACCTACCCCAAGCCTTTGACAAGATGTTGCCCAAGTTCGACCCAAATGAGAAAATACTAGTAGATGATCATCTACAAAGTTTCTACTTGGAAATTGAAGGATTGAGGGCTGGGGAGCATGAAGATGTAGTCTGCAGACTGTTTCCACATACTCTTAAAGGAACTACAGCATCATGGTACTTTGGGTTTCCTGCTAACTCTATCCCCGATTGGGACACCTTTGAAATAATTTTCAGAAGTAAGTATGCAACTCAGAAAACTCATGCGGCTCTCATGAAAGGGCTGTGCACGTTGAAGAAAGAAAGAAAGGAAAAGGTGCACAGCTTCACACAAAGGTTTGCTGCCTATCTCAAGAATTTCTCTGAAATGGATAGACCTTCAGACAAAGTTCTGATTGAATATTATACTTCAGCTTTAGGCCCTGATCTGGCCATGTTTTCCAAAGGCAGGGCCAAGCCTACTTTGACGGAAACCTATGAAGAGGCTGAAGTAGTGGAAGCTAAAAGAGAGAGTATTGAAGACTATCCAGAGTAGTCAAGAGAAAAAGGTGCAGGCAGGAAAGCCTTATTGTTTACTAAACCTAAGGAAGAAAAATCTCTAGATTTGGAAAATATGGCCAAAATGATGCAAAAGTTGTCCAACAAAATCATAGACTTGGAGAAAGAGAAGGAAGCACCAAAGTTTTATAAGCCATATTATAAGAAAAGAGAGGACAACAATCAGTCTCAACCTCCTCCCCACAATACAGCATCCATGAATTTAACAGATATAGGGATGGAGAATTTTTGCACTTTCCACAGACAACCCCACTCTGAAAAGAATTGTCCGCAATGGATAAATTCAATGACATTGGTCATGAATCAGATGTTGGATTCTAGATTAACAGAAGAAGGAGATGAAGAAAGAAAAGAGAATTCTGCTTCTACTTCTGTGAAAGAACAGGAAGAAGAAACCATGGCTTTATGGAATTCTATCTCGTTATTTGATGTTGAAGAGGAAAAGACTCAGGGGTACAAGGACGTTATGGAAACCAACGTAGCCACAAAGAGCCAAGGGACAGTTAAGGAAGACAGTCTGATACTCCCAAAGATTAAGAGGCTGCAGAGAAATGTTAAGAAGAAATTTCAAAATAAATCCTTGGCTGATAAGATTCCAGAATTCACCATTACCAGCCAAAATCCTAGGCAAAATGAAGTGCAGGCCCAGCCAAGTGAAGAAAATGCTGATAAACCCCATCCCATTGAGCAGCCGATGGATTATGACATTATGGAGGATTTAAAAAGGGTAAAAGCTAATGTTCCATTATTTGAAATGTGTAAAGTGCCGCAGCAAAAAGAGAGACTGTTGAAAGCACTTGAAGCATCAGATGAGAAGCTACCTATGGATAATCAACCTCAGGAAGAAGAAGAAATTGGAGAAACCAGCGTTGGAGGTAAGTCTAAAAGAAAAAATCCACCGTTCCTCCTCACCTTTGAAATTTTCAATCACAACGTGCACAATTGTCTGGTAGACTCAGGGGCATCAGTTAATGTCATGCCCATATCAGTATGTAAGAAGATAAATGGGAAGCCTAAGCCATCCACATGGAGGGTGGTTCATCTGGATAGGACAGATGTTAAGGTAATTGGTGAGATGGAAGACGTCCTAGTCCATCTGGCATTTAATGATAAAGTTTGCCAAGTTATTAACATCATGGTGGCTGATATACTGGACGCTTACGGTCTTGTCCTGATCAGAGATTGGTCAGCCAAATTAAATGGATATTTCACCTCAGATTGGTCCCATCTTTGGTTGCCATACAAAGGGAGTCCAAACCAGATTAAGATTCTAAGAGAGCCTCACATGAAGTACAATGTTACTCAGCTAGAGGAGAAGAATGTACCAGTGGATTCTGTACTGGGAAACTATTTTATCGAGTTGGAACCAGGGAATTATCAAGCGGAAGAAGCCAGCAACACATCAGAAACTCAACCTGATCTCCTTCGATTCTCACAGGCTGATGAGATTGACTGTAATATAGTAAGCTTAGCAGTAGGATTAGATTCACCTTCAGTAGTTAGTGATTTTTGGATTTTGTTTTTTGATGGATCTAAGACATTAGAAGGGTCAAGGGCTAGCTGTGTCCTGATCGACCCAGAGAAGATTAAACATTTCCTTTCGTGTAGATTAGAGTTTGAGTGTACTAATAATACAGCTGAGTACAAAGCACTGGTGCAGGGACTAAAGAAGGTAGTTGAATTAAAGGTAAGTAATTTAAAAGTTTTTGGAGATTCTGAAATTATTGTGAAACAAATCCAGAATTAGATACATTGTGTTTCCCCTCACTTAAAGGCTTACCAGAATGAGGTATGGGATTTACTTAAATGTTTTAATGCATTCAACATTATTTCAATTCCAAGAATTAAAAACACAGCTGCTGATCTGTTGGCCACATCAGCCGCTAGACTCATACCCACTAATAATCGGTGTTCTGTCGAACTGCTTTTCAGGCCCTCAGTATCGGATATGATCACCAACTTGCGAGTGTTCGATGATGATCAGCAAATCATAGAATGTTTGACAAATGATGAGGTGTTTAAAGGAGCGATCATAGACGATGAAGAGCATCAGGACGAGATGAAATATGACAATTTCATTCCTAAAGGTGTCAGAACGTTAGAAAAAATGTTCGATTTAAATGAAAATTTTAGAAGACCAGCCAACGTGAAGACCCACAGCTCATCTCTACAGTTCGAGCTGATAAATTTAGGGACTGAGACGAATCCCAAATTTGTGAATCTCGGCAAGTGTTGTTCACCAGCAGAAAGAGACAAATTTGTCAGTCTATTTAAACAATATAAAGATGTTTTCGCGTGGACATACGAAGATTTGAAAACATATGACACCAGCATCATCAAGCACATCGTTCCCATCAAAGCCGGAGTCAAGCCATATCAGCAGCCTTTGAGAAAAATGCATCCGAAGCTGGAACCACTGATTCAGAGTGAAGTGAAGAAATTATTGGATGCTAGAAACATTTTTAAAGTCAGACACTCTGAGTGGGTATCAAATCTGGTACCAGTTAGAAAAAAATCTGGAGAGATCAGATTATGCGTTGATTTCAGAAATCTGAACCGAGCTTCTGATAAAAATAATTACCCAGTGCCACCCATGGAGCAATTGCTCTAAATGGTCTCAGGTTCTGAACTGTTTTCGTTATTGGACGGTTTCTCTGGCTACAATCAAGTATTAGTAGCCGAGGAGGACAGGTTGAAGACAATGTTCAGGACCAAATGGGGAACCTTTGCCTATAGAAGGATTCCTTTTGGGCTTATAAATGCGGGAGCAACATTTCAGAGAGCTATGGACATAGATTTCCGTGGATTGATCGGCCGCAGCGTTGTAGTGTACCTTGACGATATTACGATATTCTCAAAAAAAAGAGGAGAGCACGCATTTCACTTAAGGCAGATTTTTGAATGCTGTCAAAAGTACGGCATATCACTCAATCCTAAGAAATGTGTGTTCTCTGTCACATAGGGCAAGTTGTTGGGTCACATAGTGTCAAAGCAAGGAATCTCCATTGATCCAAAAAGAATTAAGGCTATTGAACAAATCCCCTTGCCACACAATAAAAAGGGGATGCAATCATTCATGGGAACCATAAATTTCGTACAAAGATTTGTGCCTGATTTTGCTCAAACTGTCAAACCGCTACAGCAGATGGTGAAGCAAAATGCACAATTCAAATGGACTGAGATTGAAAAGAATGCTTTCAACAAAATCAAGAATGCTGTTGCACATGCACCTTCCCTGAAAAGCCCAGATTTCGATAAAGACTTTATTCTGTACACCTTCGCATTCGATGATTCACTAGCAGCTATGCTTACGCAAAAGGAAGATGGGGGGGATGAATTCCCAATCTCCTTTATGAGTACTGGTCTACAAGGGGCTGAATTGAACTACCCATCCATTGATAAGCAAGCTTATGCAGTGTTTAAGGTAGTAAAGCAATTCAGGCCTTATACATTAAAGAATCAAACCAAGGTAATAGTCCCCTACCCAGCTGTAAGATCCCTTCTTATACAGAAAGAGTTAGGAGAAAGAAGGGGCAACTGGGTAACAGCTCTTCAAGAGTACGACCTTGAATTCAATCCAGCCTCTATAGTTAAAGGTCAAGGGTTGTGCAAATTGATGACTAAAAGGGGGAACAATGAAGAACAAGCCTGGGAGGATGAGGCCGAATTACATGTAATGGATGTATGTCCTTTGTTTACAGCTCCCGAGTCTTGGTATACAGACCTTGTACATTACCTACAGGTAGGGCTGTTACCTGAACATTGGAATTCCAAGCAAAGAAGAGTGCTACGTCTTAAATCGGCATCTTATCAAATTGTGGAAGGAATATTATTTAGAAAAAATTATGATGGGGTTCTTCTCAGATGCCTAGAAAAGGAAGATGCGAAGAAAGTAATGACAAAGTTGCATGACGGTCCTATTGGGGGGCATTATTCAGGAGACACTATAGCCCACAAGATCCTCAGGGCAGGTTACTATTGGCCTATGCTTTTCAAAGACGCACACACACATGTGAGGAAATGTGATATTTGCTAAAGGTGTGGTGGGAGACAACCTAAAGCAGCAACACCCCTAAAGCCTGTGATGATCATGAAACCATTCGAGCAATGGGGGCCAGATATAATTGCAGAAATAAAGCCAAATTCCTCTCTGCAGCACAAGTACATTCTGATCGCCACTGATTATTTCACCCGCTGGGTCGAAGCTATCCCACTGCGCAAGATAAATGAAGACGAATTCATCAGCTTCCTACAAGATCATATCATGACCAGGTTTGGAGTTCCAGTTTCGTTAGTCTTTGATAATGCTAAATACTTTTCATCAATTAAATTGACTGCGTTTGCTCATGATAAAGGGATAAAATTTCATTATTATGCTAATTACTATCCACAAGGAAATGGCCTGGCTGAATCCTCCAACAAAAATCTGATTAGAATTTTAAAGAAGACTGTAGTAGAAAACCAGAGGATTTGGCACTCAGCATTACCAAATTCCCTTTGGGCCGATAGAGTCACACCCAAGTCTGTGATTGGAGTGTCTCCATATACCCTTGTCTATGGTAAAGAAGCCATCCTTCCTCCCAATATCATGTTACCATCTTCCATACTAGCTCAAGAGTCTAAGGGGTCGGATGATGAAGTTTTGCAAATAAGAATATACAATCTCCTGAAAGCAGAAGAGGCTATATCTAAAGCCTGAGAACGCTTTAAGAAACAGCAAGAGCTAGTTAAGAGATGGTTCGACAAGCATAAAGTTGGAATGAAAGACTTTGAAGTAGGAGACTTAGTCCTGAAATGGGATCACCCCCATGACGAGAAAGGAAAGCACACTAAATTTCAGCAGTTGTGGGTAGGCCCTTTTCAGATTGCAGCAAAGCTTGGCCCTTCTACTTATAAGTTGCAAGATCTGCAAGGATGGGAAGAGAACTTACCAGTAAATGGTTTGGTCCTCAAGTCATATTTTTCCTGAGTTTGTTTGATTTCTTCTGTCTTGTATATAAATAATCTGTTTGGCTTTATTTTGAGTCATGTTTTATAGTTTGTTTTAGTTTGTTTTCTTGATTCTAATAAATGGAATGAACCCGCGGTTGCATGGAGAACATTAAAATGTTTGGGAATGATAAAAAAATTTGGGTCTCAGACTGTGTGTTTTGTATAAAAGAATTTCTTCCAGTTTAGTTGTTTTCTTGAATAATTCTATGTGCATTGAAGTCCTGCTTAACCCCTGTGAAATAAACTGGATTCAGAGAGTCTGGAATACTATGTTGAGGCTCCATCCACGTCACAATTAAAATGTTCTAAGGAGCGACAGCAGAGGACCCATGGAAAGGAGCAAGGTGAACAGCATATTAAATATAAATGATCCCATGCCAAGAAACGAGCGCCAAAAGGCAAAGAAAGAGTCCAAAACTCCTATGGAAGCATCACAAAGCAAAGCATATGTTGAATCATAAGTACTAAATTGCCGAAAGATCCTCTCCGTCCGTGAGCTAAAACTTGAAGTACACCACTCACACAAAAGGACACTACGAGATAGAGGATCCTGAATTAAAATTCAGTAAGAAAGGCATTCAGGAGGACTCATAAGAAAAGGACAAAAGTCTGAAACCACAAAAAAGTGCTAAAATGGCATGGGAATGAGGAACAAACGAATATTTCTATTTACCATGTGCTACAATCCTATGGTGGCCAAGCTGTCAGTTACCTGAAGATAATAATAATAATGAAACTCATCTTTCGGCCTCAACAGAGTTGTCTGGACTTGAAAATCTTGGTTTCCACTCTCCCTTATTGGACTGTCATCAATGATTAAAGGTACACACTGCTGCCATTTGAGAAATTTGGAAAGCTGGAGGGATTCAATAGATGCATTATTGTGAAACAGTCTGTCACCCAAAGAACAATCACCCAGAGATCTAGGTTCACCAGGTAATCGCCAATTGTTACAGCTGCAACTTTTCTCCCCAAATTTCTGAATTTTGGGCCCCTCCTCATAATTTAAAGTTGTTTTCATTGCTGGATACTTGAATCGTTGGTTGTGTTTTATGTTGAATGATTTTTGAAGATTGGTTTCTAGCCTGTTTTAAATATTGTTTGTGTATCATTGTATGGTTGGTCGTGGATGCGATTTTGGTATGCCTAGCCAGGGGTAAATTGTTTTTTGTCTTTGAAGGTCCACTGTTTCAGAAGCAAACAGGTTTCAACCATTGCTAGTTTTATATTTTCGAAGTACTTAAAGTTTTCTGTTAAACGGGAGGCATTCTGTGTTAATTCGGCGGCTGATGTTTGGTTTCTTTTCCGCCGTTGCGGCCCCCAATCTGATTGACCATCTGAAGCTTAAAGAGCCCCGACCGCCGATGTGTGTTAACCTTTTCGTTGTGTGTCTGAACACTGTTTTCTTCCACCGTTGCGGTCGAGGAAGCCTTTTCCCTTCTGATGTCAAAGTCTTCCAATCCTCGATTAAGTCGTTCCACCCGCATCGCTTGTCTCTAACCTTTTCGCTTCCGCCATTGCGGCTCCCAAAGTGATTTAGCCTCCGAAGTAGAAGTCCATCCAACGTCCGACTGAGTTTCCTCCCGTTGCTTGCCCGTAGTTTTTCCTCTTCCGCCGTTGCGGCTAGGAAAGCCATTTGGCTTTCAATGTCCAAACCCGTCCGACTTCCGATTCAAAGTTTTTTTCTGCCCTCCCGTCACATGCCGGTAGCATTGACTCTTCCATTGTTGTGGCCAGGAAAGTTGTTTGGATTCCGATGTTGGGTTCCTCCTGTCTTCCGCCGTTGGTATTGCTATCACAAGCCTGTAGGAGGACAAGGTAGTATGGTCAGCACTTATAGAAAGATGGTGGTGCACATGACCATTTCCTATGGATTAGCCGTTCAGTCAGTTTAATTCACTGTTGTGGTTTAAATGCGTTTCCAACAAATGATGCTCGTCATTTGATTGCAGGTAGTTTCCGAAGGTAGGTCAACGGAGGCGGAACGTTTCATGAAGGTAGAGCCAAAACCAGCAGAAGTGTAAAATGGACAAACCAAAGAAAAGACAAAATGAATGGTGATAAAGGGGCATCTCTGAAAGTTCCAATAGTTACGTAGCCAATCATGGGCATGCGCCGAAAAGACAGAGGAATATGAAGCGTGGGGAGACTGAAAGGTCATTTGTTTGAGGGGCAACCCAAATGGTCGGCTGTTGTAGTTTAAATATTGAAAAGTAGAACTAAAAGAAGGACTTTTTCCCTCAAAAATTTGTAAACCATTTTTGCTTGTAAGAGGAACTACTTCGTTTTACAATCAGAAACTGCAATTTTTTCCTGCTGGAGAAAGCGAAGGGTGGAATGTATCAACGTGATTAGATGAACAATGTTGAAGGGGAACTATTTCGTTTTCAACTGTGTTTCATTAACTGTGAGAGTGTTTGACTTCCTGAACCTATGTTCTTGTTGAATGTTCTTCGGTATATTTTGTGATGTTTTCCACTATGAGTAATAAGTGGTGTTCATAAAACGGTTGGCTATCTGGTTGTTTAAATATCTGTAATTGTTCATGTGTCTTGAAAGAAGAATCAGCTATATGTAACTCTTCATAATGCATGTACAAAATGTATTACTCACCAATAAATAAAAATTCTACTCCCTAGGGATAGTTTAGGTAGTTAATTTATTTTCTTGATTTGGATGCTTGTGGGCCTTAAGACGAGAGGTAAAAACCTGCGCATCACATTGTGACTGCTCCATGCATCTTATCATCCTGCATGTTAATTAGGCACTTGCATTTCATAATTTAAGTCAAAATACAAAAAACTCAGTGGACCAGGCAGCAACAGGTAAAGCCTTTGTTTTGTTACTTGACCTACGGTAGCCGGACCATAAACCGGACGGATTCCCTATACCAAACAGTCAACAGGCTAGTTGGGAACGTTGATTGGGGAGAATCCCTTACTATTGCTGCCTGCAATTTTCAGGGCATCAACAGTTGGACAATATGGGAAGGCCTTATCTAGTGGAACTTCTATTGAATTATATAAAACTAGTTTGTTACAATCCCACATAAGGGTCTTGCACAACATAGATGAAATTCAACCTTGGATAGAGTAAGTAATAAGCGCATCCTTATCAAATAATTTTTTATTATAGTATATCACAATATTTTCATAAATTGTTTATTCACATTACTTGAAAATAGGATGCACTTGACGGAAACTGCCAATAGTAACATCCAAGCCCAAAAAGATGAAGTCTTGCTACAAAAGCTCCACAACCAATAATTTAGTGATTGGTTAAAAAAACATGTAATGATATGTTCTTCATATTAGATTTAATTGAACTTCATTGATCAAGAATATTATGATGTATGAATGTGAGATTCTTTTAATATATTTTGAAATTCAAGGTTTTGTAACGACATTTAAAAATTTACAGGTGGAAGGAAAAGAAAATATTTTTGATACCCTTAAATGGTTGGCACATGGCCCAAGGCCATATGCAACTAAGTATGATGTTACTTAATCAATGGGTGTAGATTTCATGTTAAAATCATAGAAAATGTGAGGGACACCCAAAATAGTGGTGTGTGCATAGATTCACAAACAATAATGAGATCAAGTGCAAAGGATAAAAACCCTATACATAAAATGACAACATATTATGGATTGATTCAAGAAATAATGTTATTAGACTAGTATTTAATGAAGTATCCATTGTTCAAATGTGATTGGATAGATGTACACAAGAAGAATGGAATGAAAGTTGATGAACTTGGTTTCACCATGGTGAATTTGAAGAGATGCTTGAGTAAGGATAGAGTGCAAGATGATCCATTTATTCTAGCATCACAAGAGAAACAGGTATTTTATGTACAAGATCCAGTAGAGAATGATGGGTGTGTAGTTTTGACATGCCCTCCAAAGGGACCAAGAAATTGTAATGGATATGAATTGGAGTATGCATATTTATCAAGTGTTGCATATTTTGAAGGGATGAAATGCAAAGAGGATGAAGCTATAGGTGATGGTGGCATGGATTATGTTCGAGAATATTGTGAAGGAACATGGTTGGATGTTGTTCATTAAGTAACATGCATGATTTATTTATCAATTCTCATTTAAGTTGTATCTATGAAAATTTATATCTTAGATTATTACTTGGATTTACCTTTCATGAATATATTTTTTGTTCTGCTATTGTTTATGCATGGATCTTATCTGTTTTATTCTGTTATGTAAATTTGATTTATTTTTACAGTTGATAGATTGGGTATGGGGAATTGTGAGTGATGTGAAGGGGGGAGGGGCCATATGAGCTTCAACCTTCATATGGTTGGCCCTTTTTAGTAGAGAATAAGATATTCTCAAAACCAAGAGAAGCTCATTCAGGTATTTTCATTTTGTTTTTTTACAATTTCATATATGTTATGCCTTTTTTACATTTCTATCAATGGCTTATATGAACATACCATTTTGTCATGATATATGCATGTCTTTGCAATGGAAATGAATATAATGACAATTTGTATCATTCTCTAATGCATATTTGTAAGTTATCACCATAACGAATTTGTCAATTAGATATCTTATTGTCGTTCCATTGATTCTAACGTGTTGATTTCTTCATTTTTGGTACTTAGAATCACACCCAAAGGTTGCGGAAAGGAGTAACCCGAGGTAACAACAGAACCGATTTAGGAAAGGGAGTTGGATTCCCCGTTTCGAGAGAGGGATCTCTCGCAAGATATTTGTCAAGGCCAGATATATTATCACAGAATAGAATTCAAATGTTGGCGGTTGAAACGGGTTAAATATGTATTGGGCTATGGAGTCACAAATGCCAAAAAACACAGAGCAGTTTGCACAAGAAATGTTTGCAAGAGAAAGATAGTAGTTTGGTTACGGTTGATGTGTTTTGGGTCTGGTGGGAAACTAAGAACGATGACAGTCCATCAATGTAGAGCACCGAAGAGATGAATTCTACACCGACTTTGGAAGAAGCATTTGTTCAATGTCCAAAACAATGGCCAGAGCATAAGAATCTGAATTCCGAACCATTATACACTAGTTAAAGATATGAAGAAAACATAGTGGAAAGAATAACAAGAAATACATGCACATAAGGAAAGAAGATTACAGACTGTAACTGAGAAATACGCAGGAATTCTTACATTCAAAGGCTGGAATTCGGCTATGTTTCTTGTATTAAAGCAAATCAAAATTACATAAGAACCAAAATCTTATGGGTTCCAACCAACCCCTTTCTCCCTCAACAAAGAGTAAACTTTATAGTGCTTCTATCCCCCGAGACTAACCTCGAAACAGGGTTAGAAGTTAGTTACAATATTGGTAAAAACAAAACTTAACGACCTCGAACGTGGTGCATTCGCCATGATTCGCACATATAAAACAAAACATTATGGAGTGATGCGCATGCTGGTATTAAATGGTAGTGCAGTGTATTCATATTTAGGCTTGCTTGTCTTGAAAATGACAGTTCAGGACGTTTGTGGCCATTGGCTACTGACTGGGTTTGAGTTATTTCTTCACCTCTTGAATATTGAACATGTCTTTTCCTTTCTGGGACATTTGTGTTCATTCTGTGCTCAATGGCATTGTTCTTCCTGTGTTCATAGCTGGCAAGAAGGTTTGTGTTCCTTCTACGCTCAGCTCTCCACCATTTCCCTTCCTCTCCTAGTAGCACTGTTATTTGCGGGGACTTGGGAAAGGACCACACTGTTTTTTACAGTGAAAAGTCCTTGAGGAGGGTTTTCATTCTTGTGCTTCTATTCTCCTAGGAGGAGAGTCCTCCTACAGTTCATACGGTGCGGCACCTACATGGATTCGTCATCACCCCAGATAAAGTTGACAAGTGGAATTCACAAAGATGATGATGAAGGCCTTTAACCTCCTCTCCTCTCAGCTGAACATTCACTCTGAGCATTCGGTCCAACCACCTCTAGCAATGGTCACCACATGCTGATATTATGGAGAGAGCGACCATGTCCAGAGGTTCTGGAGGGATACCCATTGGACAGGAAATTCCAAACACATATCCCATGGGGGTGTTATATTTTATTAGGACACCAATGCCCTCACCATCCTTAGGAGTTATATCTAATGTGATGAACATCCTTGCCTCGGCCTCACAGGAACTAAAAATCTCTTCTAATGTAATGAACATCCTTACCATGATGGTTGGATTTCCCCTAGCATGAAAAATTAAGAGTAGTGGAATTCTGAGCCGAGGCTCCCCAACTAAAAGAACACCTTGATAAACAATCTTCTCAAACAACATGACCACTATAGACTTTCTTTAAGACTCTTAGGATTCTCAACAGACTAATATTTAATCATCCTAACCTCTCTTCAACATTCACCCAGTCTATGTCTTCAAAAGGATCTGAAAGTGGAATTTATAAAGAGTTGGGAGATTAAACTCGATGATGGTCCTATCAGCGTCTTGACACATGACATCATTAAGTAGCATGATGACATCACATGCATTCATGTGGGTTTGGGATCTGGCCCTTATGCTAAGATACTAGTCACGTCATTGTTTCTATCGTGGCACCATACTATCATCCATGGAAATCACCTCCAGCCTTAGTCTTCATCATCCCTCATTTGTCTCAGGGCATGCAGACTAGACATCCTGCATCCATCTGCCCTCACTATGTATCCCTCTTCATGTGGAATCCATACTTGTCTTCTACCATTCAATCATTAGGATACCTTTCTGGATATCATACTCTTGATGCAGTGAACTTTTTAGATTCTAGAGAGTGATTTTTTTAGCCGTATACCCGCTCCAATGGCACCTAGATATTTGATTTCCTGTCATTTCGACCCTTTGTGCACTTACCCCAAAATATCACATCGACAGTGGCACATGGAAATGAGTGGATCATACCCCAAACCTATCCTTCGTATTCGGTTCTCCCTCCTACAACTTTCAATGGTCATAATCATTTCCAGTCCTTCAATCTGAAATGTATCCAATATCCATTGTTCATGAGTAATGGTTGTGTTACATTTCGCAAATCCTGAAGGTGATTTACTCCATGCATGTCCAATTAGTGGAGGCACTTCTAGTCGTCGATATTTCCCTGACTTGATCTATGTCGTCAAAACTTGCCCCTATTTAACCCATTTCATGGATTTAGGGAATGGAAACTTCACGAGCACCTTGATTCAGCAGAATTGACCCTCTTCATTGATCTAGCCTTTGGTCGATCTAGACCCTTGAAAACTGTGGTCGTCTTAACCTGTTCCATGTAAACTAGAAAAGTGATTTGGGCCATGCATATTACATTTGTGAAAGCATACTATAACTGTTGATCTGGCTCTCCTCCATATCGCCACCTTTGAGACAATATCTCCTTCCCCATAGCTTTGTCCAATCTGCGTATGATCTTTCTTACATAATTTAGGACTTGATTGCCCTGCCTTCACATATTTTCAAAGCTTAAGAGACGTCCCGAAGGGAAGCTTCTTGGGAATTTCGGTATTATCCAAGGTGGATCGCTGCAAATTTTGGGATACCTTATCCCTCCAATCATTTAGCTTGGGAAAAAATAGTGTTAACAGATCGAACCTTCCTTGAGCTAACTAAGCTCCAATAAGCTACCTAAAAGCTTTTGCGAGCTAACAAGCTTTGTAAGCTAAAGCTAAGCTATCCATGTAAATGACTCAACTAGATTAAATAAAACTCTTACTCAATTTTCCAGATCCTTCAAAGAAAGAATAAATTCCTTATTCGACTCTACTATCCTCTAAGACTTACTATGCTTGATATTTGTTATTTTCTAGTAGGGTAAACAAGCAGCTCAATTTATTTTTGCTTGATGTGGTTTTTTTACTTTTGGAAAATTATTGATGAAAACTTTAAAGGATTAGAGTGAAGAAGGAATATCTTGCATGTGGATCATTTCTGCATTCAGAGTAACTTATGATAATCCTATACATTGGGTATTTTTCCTTGCATTAAGATTTGGTAAGAATTAACATTTTCTTGAAATCATGGTTGTGTAATAGTTAATTTATTGACCACCTTACAAATTGGGGTGATATAATATCATATTTGTATAAGATGTACTTTATAATTGTATAAATGGTAACTGAAAGGATATTTCTACTATTTAATTGTGCTACATCTTTTAGAATGGGAAACATATTAACTTTGATTTTGAATTTGGGTGCAAGAGCAAAATTAGTGGATTATGCTCTTTCCTCTGGAAAAATCTAAGAGGGAGAAGGGTTTAAATACATTAAGGAGTGCTTTGAAAATGGCACACTTCATCTCATTGGCATTTTGAGTGATGGTGGTGTTCATTCGTGATTATATCAGTTGCAGGTATTCTATATCTATAAATGCATTATTATGAGTTGTTTATCTTAGAAAAGATTATAGATTTATATGTGCTATGAAATTTTTAATCTTTGTATTTCTCCATACTGTAGTTGAATTATTTTTATATCACCAAACTAGATTGATTTTGGTCTAAATATGTTATAATTGTAGAACCCATTGATCTACTGACATAAATTTTAAGATAATCCTACTCTTACATGGATCCATCAAGCAACCATTAGAAAAGATGTTTTTTCTTATCCATGAATACTTGAAATTCTAGTTAGATATTCACTTCTAGAGTATGTGTATGAACTTGAATGCCAACTTTCTCCTGCAAAACTTTTCTGTATTACTTTTTTCTTTATTGAATCAATGCTACATATGAAACCTTTCAAGTTCAGCCAAATTATAAGGTCAGAGTCATTCAGACTACTTTATTAGGTCTCTTGAGTAAAAAACAATGTTGGGATTATTAGTCTTTTCTTATAATTACAAATGATGCAATATTGGTGTTAATATTTTCCCTTTCCCCAATTATTAAAGGGTTATAGCTCAATGGTACAGCACTTGCTTTACATGCAGGAGGTTGAAGGTTCGATTTCTTTGTTCCCTAATGATATTGCAATATTGATGTTTTAAATTATGGCTACGAGGGGGGTTCAAAGCTGACTTCATATGTCCCTATGAGGGGGGTTCATAACCTCCCCAAAATGTTTGTAAAGCATTTTAGGGGAGCCTTCGAACCTCCTCCGTAGGTACCTATGAGGGAGGTTTTGAACCGACTCTGTATGTACCTACGAGGGGGGTTTTGAACCGAATCTGTATGTACCTATGAGGGGGGTTTAAAATTTCCCCCATAGTTTTATATTAGAGACTTTTAAGGGTGTTTTTGGACCATCCCCGTAGGTACCTACGAGGGGGGGTTATATCCACCCTTAATAGTGAATTTTGTGGGAGATTTAGAACCACCCCCAAAACTCACTTTTAGAGGTGGTTTTGATCTCTTCCAAGGCCACCCCTAAAATTAAAAAATTTTAGCATCGGTGCTATTTGGGGCGGTTTTGTAATGACTGCCTCCAAATCCAAAACCACCCCCAAATCACTTTTGGGAGGGGGTTTAGAACCTCCCCTAAAAGTTAATTTTAGGTATGGTTTTGATCTCTTCCAAAACCGCCCCTAAAATTCACTTCTAGGGATGGTTTTGATCTCTTCCAAAACCACCCCTAAAAGGAAAAACTTTTGGTGTCGGTCCTATTAGGGGCGTTTTTGCAAAGACCGCCTACAATGTCAAAACCACCCATAAATCACTTTTTGGGGAAATTAAAAACAGCATCGAAAAGTCACTTTTAGGGGTGGTTTTTATTTCTTCCAAAACTGCCCCTAAAAGTCAAAACTTTTAGCGTCGGTGCTATTAGGGGTGGTTTTGTAAAGACCACCACCAAATCAAAAACTTCCTCTAAAAGTGACTTTTAGAGTTGGAAGACAACCGCCCCTAAATGTCAAATTTCTTATAGTGCTACATTATGAATATACAATACATCCACTTATGTAAAATGGGTCACTCTTTAATCCAATATAGAGGTAGATTAGTACATTTAGAGAGGCTGCATTCTAAATCTAAAATATAACTTGCTCTGGAAAACATACAAGTTGGTTCATGTTATTCATAAGTAAGTTTGTGTGATCAAATTTTCATTTTATTATAAGTTCAGGTATTGTATGATATATTTTTGAGACAATCCATTTATATGATGAGAATGGAATGGTGTTATGGTGGGTGGATTAGTACTCTACCAACCTTACTAGTGAATCAAGGACTCATGGGTAGTTAGGTATTTTATGTTGTTTCTAAAAACAAGCCCTTATTTATAGTAGGGTTAATAAATAAAATGGCTCAATTTACTACAATAGTGAACCAAGATTCTTCATGACCTACAACTGGAAGTGTTAGTTTTTTATAAATAGATTTCGAATTAGTGGCTTAACTGCATGTTGAACATATTCATAGGCCCTGCGATAGAAATAGTTTGATGGACAACATGATAGGATTGTCGATTCTTATTTAATGGCTTCAGACAACTTCAGAAACTACCATCATGTTCTTCTCTTTTCGGAATTTCCTTTGCTGCCTTGATATCTAACCAATGCAAATGTAACCTATGAACCAGAGAGAGAGCATCCATCTCTTTGAGAATTATTGAGTTCTACTGGTAAACAAGTAAAATTATTGAACTTTAACTATGACTATACCAATATTTCATTTCACCTTGTAACTTTTTCAGTTTTGCATCTTGAATATTCCCAAGTTTACTTACAACATCTTGTGTGTCTTAACTCTTCAATAACTAATTGTGATCACAATAAAATTTCCTCTGAGAAAAAAGCAACAACTTGGTTGAACAATTTTTTTTCTCAGTTGCTTGAAACTGTATCCTGGAAGTTTCTTAATGGATACTTCCTTTCCATCAATTCCCTTCAAATGTCCTAAGAACTAATTTTATGTTTCATGTTGAATCAATAGCATACCTTCAATTTCCATTTTAGCATAATCAAATTTATTATTGACACAACAAGCTTGTGAAGTGGCTCCTCCATGGAACTTTGCATTTTTGTTGACTTCTATTGTTCATCAATGTGGAACTGCATCTCATGCTTCACAGGTTATGTTCTAGTCTTTCCAGAGTTACCTCAAGCTCTTTATCTGCAAGATTGACCTCAATAAACCATGGAAGAAGTTATCCCTACCATATATGGGCACACATGAAACATCAATTTACTTCATTTTATCACTATCCTTGAATGAATTTTGGAGTTAATTTGATTTCATCTTTACAGGATTCCAAAGTGATCACAGAGAAATTCATTGAACCATCTAAGTATGCTAAAGACCACGCTCTGGTTATTTTCTTCCTGCCAAGCTGCTACAAGCTTTGGAAAAGGTATTTATATTAAATGTTATGTGAAGGAGAATATTCCAATAATTACTCCACAACCCATCATAAAATGCTAGGTTCCAGACACCCCTTTTGCATATAGAATGACAAATTTAGGGCTATTGTTTTAAGCTACATCCATGGACAAGAATCCAAACATAACCTCCAATTTTATATGCTCTTCAATGGACAACTGTTACAACAAGTGTTTATAACTTTATTCTAATTTCTGACTTGTTCCTTTGCTTGGATGACTGTTCAAGATGACCAAAATTGTTGTGAGGGATATTTCCATCCTATTTAGTGCTGATTAATGGCTGGTGTCATGATCTACCTTGCCCATAACTGCTTCTTCATGGTTATCCTTATTGTCCAACCTTCTCTAGCACACCTTAGTCTTCAAAGTTTGCAAGCTCTATAACATCCATTTATTATAGTTTTTGTCGATTAAAATGTCTCTTTTTGGGATGCAAATGCACAGTACTGCTTTTCCATCACTTCCTAGTGTTGCTTTCATGCTCGTCTATGACTCTAATGTACCTAGAAGTGAAAAAAATTGTCCTTTATGTAATCCAAAGTACTCAAGTATTAGACTTGAGCCACATGGATTCTTGTTGCAATTACAAGAACACCCATGCAAAATGAGGGTAACATTATGCATATTGAAATGGATCCCTTAGCTATAAAACATATCCCATGCATCATACTTGGATCTTGCAATATTGGGTTTTTTAAAATATGAAAATAGCACAAATATTGTCCACTATTTGAAATTAAGGAAGGGGTAGCCATTGATATGAACCACAAGTGGGCATGGGTGGGGGGGGATTTCATAGGGACATGAAGACATCTAGAAGGCATATCTAAGTCTTAAATTGAAACCACATATATCTCAAATGCACATCTAAATCCAATTTGAACAACATGGACTAGAGGAAATCATAAATAAGGAAAGAAACAACCTAAGAGCCATAAACTATACTAGATCTTTGTGTAAGCATTGATTCCCAATAATATTTGAATAATAGGTGGGATTTCTCTCAAGGCTCTAATATTATGGTGCGCATATAGATGAGGAAGATAAGGTTGTGTATAAATCATGTCCTAGAAAGCAATGTTATTGTACTTGGAAATAGATCTGAACCATTTTTCCTGGAATGACTTATTAAATAAAATATACATAAATTTTTCAAATTTTAATTTAAAAAATATACTCATGTACATCAATATAGATCCAAAACATTAGAGATCAAATATCTGAAATTTATTAATGTATATTGCATGTAAGGATGCAAATAAAAAAATTAAATCGAGACAAGTTCTTGCATAGATAAAATTAAAGTTATAAGAGAATACATAAATGTTAAGGCTCTAAATGGCCTCTACATTCTAAACTTCACCATACATTAATAGAATGAATATGTATTCATACAGTAATCAAATGAATACATATTCATTTGATTAGTATATGATGAAGTTTAGACTATAGACGCCATTTAGAGACTTAATTTTTTATGTATTCTTGATTACTGTATGATGAATTTTAGACTGTAGAGGCCATTTAGAGCATTAACATTTATGTATTAAAGTTCTAAGAGAATACATAAACATTAAGGACCTAAATGGCCTCTACATTATAAACTTCATCATACAATAATCGAATGAATATGTAGCCCATATGAGGTCTTTGTCAATAAACCAACTCAATGAAGTTTATGAATCTTGACTTTTGACCTTCCTTCTCTAGCTCAAAGGCTTCTGCCTCTACTGCAGGTTCCCAAAGCTCACTCCCATAACTCTCCCATGTTTGGGATCGCACTCCCTACCTCTCCTATATTAAAATATCCTATACTAGGTTGATCATTTGATGGCAATGTTATGGTACCTCCTTTCTTTTCCAAGCTTCCATAAAAGTTGTTATGGTTGATCATTTGATAACAATGTTATAAGATATAACTACTAGATGATTGATGTTATATGGTTTAATCCATGTTTTGTATAGCTATTTCAACATCCTACATGTTTCTTAGATGTGTATCCATCTAAATATATCAAAATATATACTATATAAAAAAAATGCTCCCAAAAAGGGAGCTTTTGAAAATTCTGCTTTTCCTTCAAATCCTGCTCCCAACAGCATAGGCATCTACAAAAACTAACATTCAATGTTTTAAAGCAGTTGGCACCACTAGGCAGTGTACAAGTTACAATGATATCACACCATTGAGCAACATATTCCCCTTCTAGGTTTCAATTATATAATCCCACTATTCCCAACTCAATGGGTGCAGGAGAAAGGGGTACATGCCAACATGGCCATGTTATGCATATGTGTGAAATGCTGAAAAAGTTATTAATTGAGTTGAAATCTATAAAAACCCCAATTTTTAAACTTCTCCATGTAAGGTCTAATGGGTATGATCCTAAAATGTGTAACCCACTTTTAACTTTTAAAGATAACAGTTACTGAAACTAAAATATAAGTAATTATGGACAACATCACTAAGTTGAAGGTGACAAATTTGACAATTGAGCGGATTAGTTTTTTGTAGGGTGGTTTCTTCTTTGAAACTTTATTTGGTTTTTTAGGGATCACTGGGTTGCAGGTAGGATTCCTAGTCAATGTATTATGTAACACACCCACACGTTACATAGTTGTACATATAAAAAATATGTAGCTTAAAACAAACATAGAATGTTTACAAAGGCTCTATAACCAATTTTTTTATAGAAAATAACAATAAGTTCCACATTACAAAACATTTAGTGGAATCTTGGTTGTTCATTAAATAAATTTGCATAAACCAATTTAAACAGGATTAATTAATTTAACCCAACATGAACTCCCATCCATATTAGATATGTTTCATAGTCATAACCATAATTCAAGGAAGCTAACATGGCATTATATAACTTTACTAATGTCCAACAACTGACCAAACATATCTAGAGAACCCCCAAATCCCTACATGGGTCTGTACAATGAATGGGATATTCCAAATGAATTGTCATTCATTTTAGATATGTTTTAGAGTCACAAACATAGTTCAAAGAACCTATATGAGATAATATAACCTTATTAATGTCCAACAAATGACCAAAAGCAAGTTTAATGTGACTAAAAGGTATAATTTGTGTTACCAATCAGTAGCAGTACCATAAGATATCCTGAAAGCATGAAGTTATATATACATGATCAAAGAAAACATGAACTAAGTATTATATTCAATAGGAAAAAAGTAGATGTAAGAGAGTTTCTAGAAGTAATAAGACATGATTTCAAGGAAGAAGCAAAGGAGGAAGTATCCTTCACAAATTCAAGCACAGAGAAGGAACCAATGAACTATTTAATGATGTCATCAAAATAGCAAAAAGAAATAAATAGGACAAATTTTATGAATGGGGAAGAAAAGAAAAGAAATATTATTTAATATCCATCATGATATAAGATATGGATGTTCCAAAACTTGCATCGATACATAAAATCTAAATATGAATAAGTTTAATTATTTCCATGGAGAAAGGAATTAGGTTGACATGCTGAGTGCAGTTTCACCTAACAAAATGTAGACCACTTTTTAACCATAGTTGGAACTTGGTTGCTATAGCAAATCAGAACATGCATTATCATTGATCAAAGAAACAAGTTGAATCATTTTCTCTTTGATTTCAAATCCATCTTGAGAAGCTTGTAATGAGCTCTTTCTTTTGGAAAAAAAATCCCATGTAATCTGAATTATTATCAGGCAATGCAGAAAAGCTTGATTTTTTAACTTGTTGAAAAGTACCAACTCCTCTTTCCTTCAACCCTTGTTGAGTTGAGTCAATTGAAATACAACCAAAATCAGGAAAACAAGGCACTGGTAATATTGCACTGCTCTATAAAACCTGTGTAAGGGGCCGGTGACAATCACGTAGAGGGAATTGGAAATTTTTGCTACTGATACTAAGGGATTATTTTATAAGGACAAAATTGGTCTAAAAGAGGGATCTATATTCAGTGTGGATGCTATGCATTCCCTTGATTATTTAGTGGAGAGGTTAGGGTTTTTTGAAGTTAGATACATTCTTGATTTTGACCATGTCAAGCTATGTTTCCAACATCGGTACTGCAAAGGCTATGATTATAATGGTTTCAACCCCAAAATATCTTATGTGAAAATTGTCCAAGACTACAGTGCTAATGAAAATTCCTTTTAGAGCTATGATCTTTGATCTCTGATCAAACAGGTCTAAAGTACTTTTATGCATTACTAAATTATGTTTGGGTTAATTCATGAGCTTATTGGAAATGAAGCAATTGTTCTAGAAACACTTTGAGGATTATTGAAACACTTTCTCAACATCAATATATAGTTGCAAATGAGAAATTGTGAGTGGACCTTGATCACTTTGGGATATGTTGCAACTGAGATTAGATTATAACATTTTTCTTAGTTGACAATGTATGGAGAAAAATCACCATAATAATGATTCCTTTACCATATATCTCTACAACATGCACCTATAGCATAATTTCTCATATTTTTGTAGGCCTATGAAATTGTAGCATACTAGGAGCAAACAAACACATTTTATTATGGGTATGACATTTAGGAGAAGTTATATGCAACAACAAGATCTAAGCAGCAGTAGGTCTACTTGGGACAAAATTAAAAGGAATCGATGTATGGTTACTCTAGTCCTATTTGGATAATTTTGAAATATGGATAAGAATCACTTCATAGAAGATGAAAAATAAACAAATGATGAGAGGAATTATGTTTATTACACATTAATTTCGATGTGCATCATTATCATACTTATATTTGAGAATTTCTCAAACATAAGTCGTTTCCACAAACATGTAGCACTTTGTCAGTGAAGAGTTTTTCACCTAGATTGATGTTGATGATTAAGGATATTATATGCATACAATAGAATATAGTGGCATTCAAGATCTAAAAGAACCAAAAAGAAGAATATATGGACTAATACTTAATGACAATCAAAGGAGCAAGTAAAACACAACTAAAGGGGGATGTCTCCGAGTTTGAGGCATATTCCAAATCATTATGTATAATGGTTTCAACCCCAAATTATTGTATGTACAAATTTTCCAAGACTACAGTGCTAATGAAATTGGCTTTTAGAGTTGTGATGTCTGTGGGAATTTGGGACAGAGCTGTTATCTCAAAGTGTTATTTATATATGGTGAAAAGTGTTGTCAATTGTTGAAGTTTATTCTTGTTGGTTCTATTATTGATATTAAGGGTGAATGCTATAATTTTCAAGTCTTCTACAAACATTTCAATATTAATCCAAGGAATAATAAAAGTATGGCCTCCTAGGATATTATCTTCCACATTCTCCTTTGTTGCTTTAGGTGTGTGTTTCAAACCCTATCTTGATATGTGTTCAGAATCCTTGGCAATGTTTTTAAGGTATTTACCTTCCCCATAGTTAATATTGGTTGATACAGACTTTACTCCTTTGGAGCTCCCTCTTGTAGTAGACCTTGAAGTCCATTCATTTTTCCTCAATTGGTTGATGTGACTAGTGTGTCTTGAGCCCTAACATTTAAATAAAATATACCAATCCTTGAAGTACCATTCATATTGTCCTCACTTTCCATTTGATTCACCTTGACTCCATTACACCTAGTGGGATATTGACACTGATATCTTAGGTTTCCCAATCAATTCTTATTCAAAAACCCTAAAAACTACAACCCCATTTTCTTGGGGCTATCTATTTAAAATAACTTTGTTCCCTCATTGCCATATCTTAGTAATTCTATCTATAGATGACCCCTAGAGTTCGTGAAGAGACAATAGTAAGTGCATATAGTTATTTACTATGGTGAAAGTGGGTAATACCTATAAGGTTATTGTGAACTAGTAGTGATATTTTGGCCTTTAACTACATGTGCTAGTTTGTGTGGTAACACTCCTAATTCTTCTTTCATTGAAAAACCCTCTCCACCATCATACACCTTTACCTCAATTAGAAACATATAGCACAGCACCTATTTTTTCCCTCATTTTCAACCTACCATTGTCTCTCTATCTTTACTACTCTCATGACTATGGACTACCAATACATTCCAACACCTCTAACCACAATAATAGGATGTTCAACCCATAATCATGTTGAGAATACTCATCCATTCTATGATATGGAATGCAACACAACAATAATTCCCTTATATTCATAGTATAATGCTTAGTTGTCATCAACAATGCCTTGAAATCATATTCATCCATACTTGTAGAATGTCGTATATTTTTCCTACCCTATTTGATACAAGCATATCTACATCACCTATTCCATAGTGGTAGTTCTATATCTAGTGACAAACACAAGTTCACAACAAAGACTCCTAGATTGGTTTCAACATTAGTTATTTTTTTATCTCCTACAATTTTTTAAGATCGATATTTTCAGATTGATTTCCACATGTTTAGGTAATCAAAGTAATATATAAATCATGTAATTTTGTTGATAGAAATTCCCTTATGTTTATGATAAAAGGAAATCTAACATACATTATTTTCCCCTCACTATGCAATGTCGTTGTAAGAAAATTCATTTTGCTTGTGTTAGAAGGAAAGATAACATGCGTTAGATTTCCTTCATGGGGCAATGTATTTGATGGCAATTTGTTTTTCACCGGAAGGAAAGCTAACATGTGTTAGCTTTAATTTTCCATGATATGTTGTTGCTAGAAATGTATTTGTGCTTGTGCTACAAATAAAGCTAACTTGTGTTAGATTTGCTTCACTATGCAATGTTGTTGTAAGAAATGGTGTTATGCTTGTGTTAGAAGGAAGCCTAACATGGGTTAGTTTTCCTTTGTGGTGCAGTGTATTTTATGGGAATGTGGTTCTACCGATGGGAAATCTAACATGTGTTAGCATTGATTCAACATACAATGTTGTTGCTAGAAACGTCTTTGTTCTCTTGCTTGAAGGAAAGATAGCACGTGTTAGCTTTCCTTCATTGTGCAATGTGGTTGTAAAAATTTCCCTTGTGCTTGTGCTAGAAGGAAAGATAGTGCGTGTTATATTTTCTCCATCATGCAATGTGTTTGATGGTAATGTAGTTGTACCCATATGGAAGCTATCACTGTTTAATTTTTATTCACATGCAATATTGTTCTTAGAAATTCCCTTGTGATTATGCTAAAAATAAAGATAACACGCATTAGATTTCCTTCACTCGACAACATCGTTGTAAGATATTCCCTTGTGCTTGTGCTTGAAGGAAATCTAACATGTATGGATTTCCTTCACGGTGCAATGTATTTGATGGCAATGTGGTTGTATCAAAAGGAAATCTAGCATGTGATAGATCTCCTTCATAGTGCGATGTATTTGATGTAAATGTATTTGTATTGATAGGAAAGAAAACATGCATTAGCTTTCATTCACATGCAATGATGCTGTTAGAAATTTCCTTGAAGTTGTGATAGAAAGAAATATAATGTGCGTTAGCTTTGCACTACTGTGAAATGTGGTTGTAAGAAATGCCCTTGTGCATGTGCTATAAGGAAAGCTGACACACGTTAGCTTTCATTAACATGCAATGTTGTTGTTATAAATTCCATTGTGATGGTGCTAAAAAGAAAGGTAACATGTGTTAGCTTTGCAATATTGTGAAACGTGTTTGTAAGAAATGACCTTGTGCTAGAACAGAAAGTTAACATGCGTTATATTTCCCTCATAGTGCAATGAATTTGATGGTAATGTAGTTGTATCCATAAGGAAGCTAAAACGGTTTAGCTTTCATTCGCATGAAATGCTGTTGTTATAAATTCCCCTATGATTGTGCTAGAAGGAAAGCTAACACGTGTTAGATTTCCTTCACCGTGCAACATCGTTGTAAGAAATTATATTGTGCTTGTGCTAGAAGGAAAGCTAGCATGCATTAGATTTACTTCATATTGCAATGCATTTAATGACAATGTGGTTTTTACCAATAGGAAATCCAACATGTATTATTTTTCATTCGTTGGGATATGTTGCTCCTAGAAATTTCTTTAGGCTATTGCTAAAAATAAAGCTAACACATGTTAGCTTTGTTTCACTATGAAACGTTGTTGTAAGAAATGATGTTATGCTTCTGTTAGAAGGAATTTTAACATGGGTTAGAATTCCTTCATAGGGAAATGTATTTTATGGGAATGTGGTTGTACCAGTGGGAAATCTAAAACATGTTAGATTTGATTCAACATGCAATGTTGTTGTTATAAACGTTCGTGTTCTTTTTCTAAAAGGAAAATTAGCAGGCATTAGCTTTCCTTCACTCTACAACGTGGTTGTAGGAATTGTCCTTGTTCTTGTGCTAGAAAGAAAGCTAACGCGTGTTATATTTTCTTCATCATGAAATGTATTTGATGGTAATCTAGTTGCACCCATAGGGAAGCTAACATGGTTTAATTTTTATTCACATCCAATGTTGTTCTTAGAAATTCCCTTGTGATTGTGATAAAAGAAAAGTTAACACGCATTAGATTTCTTTCACTATGCAACATCATTGTAAGATATTCCATTATGCTTCTGCTTGAAGGAAATCTAACATGTGTTGGATTTCCTTCACGATGCAATGTATTTGATGGAAATGTGGTTCTACCGAAAGGAAAAAAAACATGTGTTAGATTTCTTTAATGGTGCGATATATTTGCTGGAAATGTAGTTGTACTGATAGGAAATAAAACATGCATTAGCTTTCATTCGCATGCAATGTTGTTGTTAAAAAATTTCTTGTGGTTGTGCTAGAAAGAAAGCTAACACACATTAGCTTTTCACTACTATGCAATGTGATTGTAAGAAATGTCCTTGTGCATGTGCTAGAAGGAAAGCTAATATGAGTTATATTTCCTTCATGGTGTGATGTATTTGACGTAAATATAGTTGTACAATTATAAAAGATAACACACGTTAGCTTTCATTAGCATGCAATGTTGTTGTTAGAAATTCCCTTGTGGTGGTTCTAAAGGGAAAGCTAACACGAGTTAGTGCTAACACGCATTAGCTTTGCAATACTCTACAACGTGGTTGTAAGAAAATTCCCTTGTGCTTGTGCTGGAAGGAAAGCTAACACGCGTTAGATTTTATTCATAGTGCAATGCATTTGATGGTAATGTAGTTGTACCCATAATATATATAACATGGTTTAGCTTTCATTCACATGCAATTTTGTTGTTAGCATTCCCTTGTGATTGTGTTAGAAGGAAATCTAACACGCGTTAGATTTCCTACACTGTGCAACACCATTGTAAGAAATTTCCTTGTGCTTGTGCTAGAAAGAAAGATAACATGTGTTAGTTTTCCTTCATGGTGCAATGCATTTGATGGAAATGTGGTTTTTACCAGCAGGAAAGACAACATGCATTATTTTTTATTAGTCATGATATGTTGTTCCTAGAAATTTCTTTGGGTTAGTGCTAGAAATAAATCTAACACATGCTAGATTTGCTTCACTGTGCAATGTTGTTGTAAGAAATGTTTATATTCTGGTGTTAGAATGAATCCTGGCATGGGTTATATTTCATTCATGGTGCAGTGTGTTTTATAAGAATGTCATTGTACCGGTGGGAAATATAAAACACGTTAGATTTGATTCAACGTGCAATGTTGTTGTTAGAAACATCCTTGTTATTTTGCTAGAAGGAAAGCTAACATGCATTAGCTTTCCTTCACTTTGCAATGTGGTTGTATAAATTGCCCTTGTGGTTGTGCTAGAAGGAAAGCTAAAGCATGTTATATTTCTATCATCATGAAATGTATTTGATGGTAATGTAGTTATACCTATATGGAAGCTAACACGGTTTAATTTTTATTCACATGCAATGTTGTTCTTAGAAATTCCCTAGTGATTGTGCTAAAAGGAAAGCTAACACTCATTGGATTTTATTTACTGTGGAACACATTAGCATCCATTAATCATGCAATGTCATTTCAATAAACATCATTTTGCTTGCACTAGAAGAAAATATAACATGCGTTAGAATACCTTCAAGGAGGAATGTACTTGATGACAATGTGGTTGTACCAGTAGGAAATCTAACATGTCTCACCTTTCATTTTCTTTGATATTTTGTTGCTAGAAATATCTTTCTACTTGTGCAAGAAAGGAAATCTAGTTACCTTTCTTTCACTATGCAACGTGGTTGTAATAAATGCCTTAGTGCTTGTGCTAGAAGAAAATATATCGCATGTTATATTTCCTTCATGATGCAATGTATTTGATGGAAATGTAGTTGTACTCATAGGGAAGCTAACACGGTTTAGATTTCATTCACATGCAATGTTGTTGTTAGAAATGTCCTTGAGATTATGCTAGAAGGAAAGCTAACATGTGTTAGATTTCCTTCATTGTGCAACATTGTTGTAAGAAATTATCTTGTGCTTGTGCTAGAAGGAAAGCTAACATGTGTTAGATTTCCTTCATGGTGCAATGCATTTGATGACAATGTGGTTTTTACAAGTAGGAAAGCCAACATACATTATTTTTTATCCGCCATGGTATGTTGTTCCTAGAAATTTCTTTAGGCTAGTGCTAAAAAGAAATCTAACACGTGTTAGCTTTGCATCATTATGCAATGTTGTTGTAAGAAATGTTGTTATGTTTGTGTTAGAAGGAAACCTAACATGGGTTATATTTCCTTCCTAGTGCAGTGTCTTTTATGGGAATGTGGTTGTACTGGTGGGAAATCTAACACCTGTTATCTTTGATTCAACATGCATTAATGTTGTTGTTAGAAACTTCCTTATTCTTTTGCTAGAAGGAAATCTAACAAGAAATCTAACACGTGTTAGCTTTCCTTCATTGTGCAACGTGGTTGAGAAATTGTCCTTGTGCTTGTTCTAGAAGGAAAGATAAGGCATGTTAGATTTCCTTCATCATGAAATGTATTTGATGGTAGTGTAGTTGTAAACATAGGGAAGCTAACACGGTTTAATATTCATTCACATGAAATGTTGTTCTTAGTAATGCCCCTGTGGTTGTGCTAAAAGAAAAGCTAACACATATTAGATTTCCTTCACTGTGTAATATCGTTGTAAGATATTCTCTTGTGCTTGTGCTTAAAGAAAATCTAACATGCGTTGGATTTCCTTCACAGTGCAATGTATTTTATGGCAATATGGTTGTACCAAAACAAAACTAACATGCATTAGATTTCCTTCATGGTGCGATGTATTTGATGGAAATTTAGTTGTTCCGATAGGAAAGAAAACATGCCTTATCTTTCATTCACATGCAATGTTGTTGTTATAAATTCCCTCATGGTTGTGCTAGAAATAAATATAACACATGTTAGCTTTGCAATATTGTGCAACGTGGTTGTAAGAAATGTCCTTGTGCATGTGCTAGAAGGAAAGATAATACGCATTAGATTTTCTTCATGGTGCGATATAATTGATGTAATTGTAGTTGTACCAATAGGAAATATAACACGTGTTAGCTTTCATTAACATGCAATGTTGTTGTTAAAAATTTCCTTGTGGTGGTGCTAAAAAGAAATCTAACACGTGTTAGCTTTGCAATATTGTGTAACGTGGCTGTAAGAAATTCCCTTGTGCTTGTGCTATAAGGAAAGATAACACGCGTTATATTTCCTTCATAGTGCAATGCATTTGATGGTAATGTGGTTGTACCCATAAGGAAACTAAAATGATTTAGCATTCATTCACATGCAATGTTGTTGTTAGAAATGTCCTTGTGATTGTGCTAGAAGGAAAGCTAACATGCGTTAGATAATTTCCTTCACTGTACAACACTATTATAACATTTTTTCTTATGCTTGTGCTAGATGGAAAGCTAACATGTGTTACATTTCCTTCATGGTGCAATGCATTTGATGACAATGTGTTTTTTACCAATTGAAAATCCAACATGCATTATTTTTCTTTCGCCATGATATGTTGTTCCTAGAAATGTCTTTGGGCTAGTGCTAGAAAGAAAGCTAACATGTGTTATATTTATTTCATTGTGTAATGTTCTTGTAAGACATGTTGTTATGCTTGTGTTAGAAGGAAGTCTAACATGGGATATATTTCCTTCGTGATGCAGTGTATTTTATGGGAATGTGATTGTACCGGTGGGAAATATAACATGCATTAGATTTGATTCAACATTCAATGTTGTTGTTAGAAATGTTCTTGTTCTTTTTCTAGAACAAAAGCTAACGCGTGTTAGCTTTTCTTCACTGTGCAACGTGGTTGTATAGATTTTCCTTGTGATTGTGCTAGAAGGAAATATAACGTGTGTTATATTTTATTCATCGTGCAATGTATTTGATGGTAATGTAGTTGTACCCATAAGGAAGCTAATATGGTATAATTTTTATTCACATGCAATGTTGTTCTTAGAAATTCTCTTTTGATTGTTCTAAAAGGAAAGCTAACATGCATTATATTTCCTTCACTGTACAACGTCATTGTAATATATTCCCTTGTGCTTGAAGGAAATGTAACATGCGTTGGATTTCCTTCATGGTGCAATGTATTTGATGGAAATGTGGTTGTACCTAAAGGAAAGCTAACATGCATTAGATTTTCTTCATAGTGCGATGTATTTGATAGAAATGTAGTTGTACTGATGGGAAAGAAAACATGCATTATATTTCATTCACATGCAATGTTGTTGTTATAAATGCATGTGTGGTTGTGCTAGAAAGAAAACTAAAATGCGTTAGCTTTACACTACTGTGAAACGTGGTTGTAAGAAATGTCTTTGTGCATGTGGTAGAAGCAAAGCTAACGCATGTTAGATTTCCTTTATAGTGCAATGTATTTGATGTAAATGCAGTTGTACCAATATGAAAGCTAACACATGTTATCTTTCATTAATATGCAATGATGTTGTTAGAAATGCCCTTGTGATGGTGTTAAAAAGCAAGCTAACACACCTTAGCTTTTCAATACTATGCAACATGGTTCTAAGAAATGTCCTTGTGCTTGTGCTAGAAGGAAATCTAACACGGGTTAGATTTCCTTCATGATGTAATGTATCTGATGGAAATGTAGTTGTACCCATAGGGAAGCTAACACAATTTAGTTTTCATTCACATGCAATGTTGTTAGAAATTCTCTTATGATTCTGCTAGAAGGAAAGCTAACACGTGTTAGATTTCCTTCACTGTGCAATGTCATTGTAATAAATGCCCTTGTTCTTGTGCTAGAATGAAAGATAACATTCGTTATATTTCCTTCATGGTGCAATGCATTTGATAGCAATGTGATTTTTACCACTAGGAAAACCAACATGCATTATTTTTTATTCATCATGATATGTTGTTCCTAGAAATGTCGTTGGGCTAGTGCTAGAAAGAAATCTAGCATGTGTTAGATTTGCCTTATTATGCAATGTTGTTGTAAGAAATGTTGTTATGCTTGTGTTAGAAGGAAGCCTAACAGCGGTTATATTTTCTTCGTGGTGCAATGTATTTTATGGGAATGTGGTTGTACCAGTGGGAACTTTAACACGTATTAGCTTTGATTTAACATCCAATGTTGTTGTTAGAAACAACATTGTTCTTTTTGCTAGAAGGAAAGCTAACACACATTAGTTTTCTTTCACTGTGCAACTTTGTTGTGGAAATTGTCGTTGTGCTTGTGCTAGAAGGAAAGCTAACACATGTTTGATTTCCTTCATCATGCAATGTATTTGATGGTAATTTAGTTGTACCCATAGGGAAGCTAACACGATTTAATTTATATTCACATGCAATGTTGTTCTTAGAAATGCAATTGTAATTGTTCTAAAAGGAAAGCTAACATGCATTAGATTTCCTTCACTGTGAAACATCATTGTAAGATATTCCCTTATGCTTGTGCTTGAAGGAAATCTAACATGTGTTGGATTTCCTTCATAGTATAATGTATTTGATGGCAATGTGGTTGTACCAAAAGGAAAGCTAACATGTGTTAGATTTCCTTCATGGTGTTATGTATTTGATGGAAATGTAGTTGTATCAATAGGAAAGAAACATGCATTAGTTTTCATTAACATGCAATGTTGTTGTTAGAAATGTCCTTGTTGTGCTAGAAAGAAAGCTATCATGTGTTATCTTTGCACTAGTGTGCAACGTGGTTGTAAGAATCACCCTTCTGCATGTTCAAGAAGAAAATCTAATGTTCAAGAAGAAAATCTAATATGCGTTAGATTTCCTTCATGTTGCGATGTATTTTATGTAAATGTAGTTGTACCAATAGGAAAGCTAACACGTGGTATCTCTCATTAACATGCAATATTGTTGTTAGAAACACTCATGTTCTATTCCTAGAAGGAAAGATAACACAAGTTATATTTCTTTCATAATGCAACGTGGTTGTAAGAAATGCCATTGGTATTTGGCTATAAGGAAATATAATGTGCGTTAGATTCCTTTATCATGCAATGCATTTGATGGTAATGTAGTTATACCCGTAAGGAAGCTAACACGGTTTAGATTTCATTTACATGCAATGATGTTGGTATAAATGCCCTTGTGAATGTGCTAGAAGGAAAGCTAACACACGTTAGATTTCCTTCATTTTGAAACATCATTGTAACAAATGCCCTTGTTCTTGTGCTAGAATGAAAGATAATGTGCGTTAGATTTACTTCATGGTGCATTGCATTTTATGGAAATGTGGTTTTTACCAATAGGAAATCCAACATGCATTATTTTTATTTCATCGTGATATGTTTTTCCTATAAATGTCTTTGGGCTAGTGCTAGAAATAAAGCTAATACGTGTTAGCTTTGCTTCACTATGCAATGTTGTTGTAAGAAATATTGTTATGCTTGTGTTAGAAGGAAGCCTAACATGGGCTATATTTTCTTTGTGGTGTAGTGTAATTTATAGGAATGTGGTTGTACCAGTGGTAAATCTATCTCATGTTAGCTTTGATTTAACATGTAATATTGTTCTTAGAAACATCCTTGTCCTTTTTCTAGAAGGAAAGCTAACATGCATTGGCTTTACTTCATGGTGAAACGTGGTTGTAGAAATTACCTTTGTTCTTGTGTTGGAAGAAAAGATAACACGTGTTAGATTTCATTCATAATGCAATGTATTCGATTATAATGTAGTTGTACCCATAGGGAAGCTAACATGGTTTAATGTTTATTCACATGCAATGTTGTTCTTCGAAATTCCCTAGTGATTGTGCTAAAAGGAAAGCTAACAAACATTAGATTTTCTTCATTGTGCAATGTGTTAGCATTCCTTCATAGTGCAACGTTGTTGTAATAAATGTATGTGTGCTTGCACTAGAAGGAAAGCTCACATGCGTTAGATTACCTTCATGGAGGAATGTATTTGATGACAATGTGATTGTACTGGTAGGAAATATAACATGTCTTAGCTTTCATTTGCCATGATATGTTGTTGCTAGAAATGTCTTTCTGCTTGTGCTAAAAGGGAAATCTAGTTACATTTCTTTCACTGTGCAATGTTGTTGTAAGAAATGTACTTATGCTTGTGCTAGAAGAAAAGCTAACGCTCATTAGATTTCCTTCATGATGCAACGTATTTGATAACAATGTAGTTGTACCCATAGGGAAGCTAACATGGTTTACTTTTGATTCACATGCAATTTTTTTGTTAAAAATGTCCTTATGGTTCTTCTAGAAGGAAAGCTAACACATGGTAGATTTCATTCAATGTGCAACGTCATTGTAAGAAATGTCCTTGTACTTGTGCTAGAAGGAAAGATAACATGCATTATATTTCCTTCATGGTGCAATGCATTTTATGGAAATGTGGTTTTTACCAATAGGAAATCCAACATGCATGATTTTTTATTCGTCATGATATGTTGTTACTAGAAATGTATTTGGGCTAGTGCTAGAAAGAAAACTAACACGTTTTATCTTTGCTTCATTGTGCAATGTTGTAAGAAATGTTTTTATGGTTGTGTTTGAAGGAAGCCTAACATGGGTTATATTTTCTTCATGGTGAAGTGTATTTTATGGGAATGTGGTTGTATCAGTGGGAAATATAACATGCATTAATTTTGATTCAACATGCAATGTTGGTGTTCGAAACGTCATTGTTATTTTCCTAAAAGGAAAGCTAACTCCTTCACAATGCAACGTGGTTGTAGAAATTTCCCTTGTCCTTGTGCTAGAAGGAAATATAACTCGTGTTATATTTCCTACATCATGCAATGTATTTGACGGTAATATAGTTGTACCCATAGGGAAGCTAACATGATTTAATTTGTATTCACGTGTGATGTTGTTCTTAGAAATGCTCTTGTGATTGTGCTAAAAGAAAAGCTAACACGTGTTAGATTTCCTTCACTGTGCAACATCGTTATAAGATATTCCCTTGTGCTTGTGCTTGAAGAAAATATAACATGCATTGTATTTCCTTCATGGTGCAATGTATTTGATGTCAATGTGGTTCTACCAAAAGAAAAGATAGCATGCGTTAGATTTCCTTCATGGTGCGATGTATTTGAAGGAAATGCAGTTGTACTGGTAGGAAAGCAAACACGCATTAGCTTTCATTCACATGCAATGTTGTTGTTAGAAATGTCATTGTGTTTGTGGTAGAAATAAAGCTAATGTGCACTAGCTTTACACTACTATGCAACGTGGTTGTAAGAAATGTTCTTGTGCATGTGCTAAAAGAAAAGCTAATATGTGTTAAATTTAATTCATTGTGCAGTTTATTTGATGTATATGTAGTTGTACCAATAGGAAATCTAACACACGTTAACTTTCATTAACATACAATGTTGTTGTTAGAAACGCCCTTGTGGTGGTGCTAAAAAGAAAGCTAACATGTGTTAGCTTTGCAATATTGTGCAATGTGGTTGTAAGAAATGTACTTGTGCTTGTGCTAGAAGGAAAACTAAAGTGGGTTATATTTCCTTCATAATGAAATGTAGTTGTACCCATAAGGAAGATAACATGGTTTAGCTTTCAATCACATGCAATGTTGTTGTTAGAAATTTCCTTGTGATTATGCTAGAAGGAAAGCTAACATGCGTTAGATTTCCTTTGTTGTGCAACATCATTGTGAGAAATGCTCTTTTGCTTGTACTAAAAGGAAAGGTAACATGTGTTAGATTTATTTCATGGTGCATTGCATTTGATGACAATGTGGTTTTTACAAGTAGGAAACCCAACATGCATTATTTTTTATTCGTCGTGATATGTTGTTCCTATAAATGTCTTTGGGATAGTGCTAGAAAGAAAACTAACATGTGTTAGTGTTGCTTCATTGTGCAATGTTGTTGTAAGAAATGTCATTATGTTTGTGTTAGAAGAAAGCCTTGCATGGGTTAGATTTCCTTTGTGGTGCAGTGTAGTTTATGGGAATGTGGTTGTACCAGTGGGAAATATAACACGCGTTAGCTTTGATTCAACATGCAATGTTTTTTTTAGAAATGACCTTGTTCTTTTGATAGAAGGAAATATAACACGCGCTGTCTTTCCTTCATTGTGCAACATGGTTGTATAAATTGACCTTGTGCTTGTGCTAGAAGGAAATCTAACGTGTGTTACATTTCTTTCATCATGCAATGCATTTGATGGTAATTTAGTTTTACCCTTAGGGGGGCTAACACAATTTAGCTTTCATTCACATTCAATTTTTTTGTTAGAAATGACCTTGTTCTTTTGATAGAAGGAAATATAACACGCGCTATCTTTCCTTCATTGTGCAACATGGTTGTATAAATTGACCTTGTGCTTGTGCTAGAAGGAAATATAACGTGTGTTACATTTCTTTCATCATGCAATGCATTTGATGGTAATTTAGTCTTACCCTTAGGGGGGCTAACACAGTTTAGCTTTCATTCACATTCAATGTTGTTGTTAGAAATGCCCCTGTGATTGTGCTAAAAGAAAATCTAACATGTGTTAGATTTCCTTCATTTTGCAGCGTGTTAGCATTCCTTCATTTTGCAATGCGTTAGTATTTCCTCATCCTGCAACATCATTTTAATAAATTCCCTTATGCTTGTGCTAGAAGTAAAGCTAACATGCGTTAGATTACCCTCATGGAGGAATGTATTTAATGACAATGTAGTTGTACTGGTAGGAATACTATCACGTGTTAGCTTTCATTTTTCATGATATGTTATTTCTAGAAATGTATTTCTGCTTGTGCTAGAAAGGAAAGCTAGTTACCTTTATTTCACTGTGCAATGTTGTTGTAATAAATGTTGTTATGCTTGTGCTAGAAGGAAGTCTAACATCCATTAGACTTTCTTCATGATGCAACATATTCGATTGCAATGTAGTTGTACCGATATGAAATCTAACACGCATTTAGCTATCATTTACATGCAACATTGTTGTTAGAAATTCCCTTGTGATTATGCTAGAAGGAAAGATAACACACGTTAGATTTCCTTCATTTTTCAACGTTGTTGTAATAAATACCCTTGTGCTTCCGCTCGAAAGAAAGGTAGCATGCATTATATTTTCTTCATGGTACAACGCATTTGATGGCAATGTGGTTTTTACCAGTAGGAAATCCAAAAGCATTATTTTTCATTTGCCATGATATATTGTTCCTAGAAATGTGTTGGGATAGTGATAGAAAGAAAGATAACACGTGTTAACTTTTTTTCACTGCGCAATGTTGTTGTAAGAAATGTTGTTATTCTTTTGTTATAAGGAAGCATAACATGAGTTAGATTTCTTTCGTGGTTCAATGTATTTTAGGGGAATGTGGTTGTACTAGTGGGAAATCTAACACATGTTAGCTTTGATTAAACATGCAATGTTATTATTAGAAATGTCATTATTATTTTGCTAGAAGAAAATCTAACGCATGTTAGCTTTCCTTCATTGTGCAACGTGGTTGTAGAAATTTCTCTTGTTCTTGTGCTAGAAGGAAAGCTAACACATGTTTGATTTTCTTCTTCATGCAATGTATTTGTTGGTAATATAGTTGTACCCATAGGGAAGTTAACACGGTTTAATATTTATTCACATGCAATGTTGTTCTTTGAAATTTACTTATGATTGTGATAAAAGAAAATTTAACACGCTTTAGATTACCTTCACTGTGAAACATTGTTGTAAGATATTTCATTGTGCTTGTGCATGAAGGAAATCTAACATGTGTTGGATTTATTTCACGATGCAATGTATTTCATGGCAATGTGGTTGTACCAAAAGGAAAGCTAACATGTGTTAGATTCCTTCATAGTGCGATGTATTTGATGGAAATGTAGTTGTATCAATACGAAAACAAACACACATTAGCTTTCATTCACATGCAATGTTGTTGTTAGAAATCTCATGGTGGTTGTGATAGAAAGAAACCTAGCATGTGTTAGTTTTTTACTACTGTGAAACGTGGTTGTAAGAAATGGCCTCGTACATGTGCTAGAAGGAAAGCTAATGCATGTTAGACTTCCTTTATACTACGATGTATTTGATGTAAATGTAGTTATACCAATATGAATTCTAACACACATTCTCTTTCATTAGCATGCAATGTTATTATTAGAAATTCCCTTGCGATGGTGGAAAAAGAAAGCTAACACGCATTAGCTTTGCAATAATGTGCAACATGGTTGTAAGAAATGTCTGTATGCTTGTAGGAAATCTAACGCAGGTTAGATTTCCTTCATGATGCAATGTATTGGATGGAAATGTAGTTGTACCCATAGGGAAGCTAACACGGTTTAGTTTTGATTCACATGAAATGTTGTTGTTAGAAATTCTCTTGTGATTCTACTAGAAGGAAAACTAACATGCGTTATATTTTATTCACTATGCAACATCATTGTAATAAATTCCCTTATGTTTATTCCAGAAGGAAAGCTAACATGCATTAGATTTCCTTCATGGTGCAATGAATTTGATGGCAATGTGGTTTTTACTAGTAGGAAAACCAACATGCATTATTTTTTTATTTGCCATGATATGTTGTTCCTAGAAATGTCTTTGGGTCAGTGCTAGAAATAAATCTAACCCATGTTAATTTTTCTTCACTATGTAATGTTGTTGTAAGAAAATGTTGTTATGCTTGTGTTAGAATGAATCCTAACATGGGTTATATTTCCTTCATGGTGCAGTGTATTTTATGGGAATGTGGTTATACCGGTGGGAAATATAACATGCATTATCTTTTATTCAACATTCAATGTCGTTGTTTGAAATTTCATTGTTCTTTTGATAGAAGGACAACTAACACACGGTAGCATTCCTTCACTGTGCAACGTTGTTGAAGAAATTTCTCTTGTGCTTGCACTAGAAGGAAATATAACACATGTTAGATTTCCTTCATCATGAAATGTATTTTTGTTGGAGTCATTATCCAACTTACATACTTTATTTGGTCAATTTTGGCCTAATTACTGTTACGGAGAGAAATTTCCTATGGCTTGGGGTGTACCACAACAAATAGAGAAACCACAGAAATCAATCCCTTCCCAATATGCAAGAGAAATAAAACATCTAACACTAAAGGATCTTGAATCATACCTTATTCTAGATGGTTGAAGTAGATCCCTGTTGAGCTTTTTCCAATCCCGCTTGTGTTAGTAATTTTCTCTCAACAACAACAAACAAGAAAAGCATGCTATATAATGTGGTGTTAGATATACTCTAGCATATATAATCAACAATGTATAAGCAATTAAACATATCCATGGATTCAATATTCATTTAAATGCACATTATTGGACAGGAAAAGATATTTCTATTAATCAAATTAGATATTACACAAGTGACAACCTCTGTCGGCACGTCTGCGAACCGGAGATACTGAGTCCTCCACCTAGGCCTCCACCACCTCAATCCTCCATCTCTCGATAGCAAGCTCACAAGAAAAGGCAATATTGTGAAGAACAAAAAATTATCCAAAGGAACAAAGGGATGCAAACTCAAGTATAAGCAAGCTACGGCAACAATGGACTATAGTTTTCTTGTTCTTTAATTCCTCCTCTTCAATGTATCCAAGGGATTACTTATATAGTACTCCAAAGGGGTAATGGAGGGTCAATTTAAAGTGATAGTGATGCATATGGAAGGCCAAGAGACAAGTGGTTCAGACACACATCAATGAAAACTCCAAAAATATTTGGAATTATGCACACATCTCGATGTACATGGGTTTGAGGTCGATATCCATGTATATACGTGAGACAGGGATTAAAAGTCATGTACAGAAAATAACATGTGTGTTTAGGGATGATATTGGAAACATCAAAGGTACAATATTGGTCAATGGGGTCCAAAGAGTCTACAGAGGGACAGGGAAGGCCATAAATGTGTGATCAATCATGCGTGGTAAAATCAGTTGTAATGGGAATGTGGTTGTACAGTGGGAAATATAACACGCGTTAGCTTTGATTCAACATGAAATGTTGTTGTTTGAAATTCCATTGTTCTTTTGATAGAAGGACAGCTAACACACGTTAACATTCCTTCAATGTGCAACGTGGTTGAGAAAATTTCTCTTGTGCTTGTACTAGAAGGAAATATAACACGTGTTAGATTTCCTTCATCATGCAATGTATTTTTGTTAGAGTCATTATCCAACTTACAGACTTTATTTGGTCAATTTTGGCATAATTACCCACTATCCTAAGTTTAATTGATTCAATTGGCATCAGACGAGCACACCATGACATCAGCATGAACACACCCATGCCTTCCTTCGTGGTGTAGTGGATTTTATGGGAATGTGGTTGTACCAGTGGGAAATGTAACACATGTTATATTTGATTTAGCATGCAATGTCGTTGTTTGAAATGTAATTGTTCTTTTGATAGAAGGATAGCTAACACACGTTAGCATTCCTTCACTATGCAACATGGTTGAAGAAATTTCTCGTGTGCTTGTACTAGAAGGAAATATAACACGTGCTATGTTTACTTCATCATGCAATGTATTTTTGTTGGAGTCATTATCCAACTTACAGACTTTATTTGGCTAATTTTGTCCTAATTACCCACTATCCTAAGTTTAATTGATTCAATTGGCATTAGATGAGCACACCATGACATCAACATGAACACACCCATGCTTTCCTTCAATCAAGGAGGAACTAAGCCTTCTCCTTCAATTAGGGAAGCTAACTGGGCTTCCTCCTTCAATCTGGGAGCAATTCTGGGGTGATTTGAGTGTCATAAGTGCACCTAATAGCTAAGTGATTGTTGTTTCACCTAAAAATCATTTAAGATTAGTTTAAAGGCACATCCATCATGGCACTGTCTATTTTGGGATGATTGGGATGAATTGGAGTGAGTTAATGTGCCTCCAACCACTTCTAATGACCAGTACCACTTCAATTAACTTCATTGAAGCTAATTAGAGTTAGTGATGTGCTACCACCTACTGATTGACATGAAGTGACATGTGTCTAAGTTACATTCAGTTAGGCTCAGTCATTTATTTCACTCTGATTCAATTAGGACTTGGTTAGATTCAATCATGGCTAGATTAGTGGTTAACTAAGTGTGTCTAGTGTTGTCTAACGGTCAGTTAATCTACACCCATCCATGCAATTCGAATGACCTCTAGTGAATTCAAATTGGCTTGGAATTCATGCATTTTGCATGACATTGTATTGTATCATTCATTCTATTATTGATTATATAGAGCTGCAACCTCCCATTGCAGTACCATTACATCATTTCAAGTCTAATTTGTCTTGAATCACTTGTGAATGTGTGATTTGTCCCAATATTGTTGTGAAAAAATTAATATGATATCAGAGCCATGCCAGGACAAATTTCTATTCTTCAAAAGCATGATTTTTGATAGATCTAGCATGCAAAATTGAGCAAAATCTCAAATTCCAACATTGCACCAAAAGCAAAAGGTTTACCACTTAATACCCCAAGTTAAGGAATTATTGATCAAGCTTGCTTGATCATTTATACTGGGTGTGATGAAAACCTGAAATGTGGAGGTTTTTCAACCTTATGATGACTTTTTTGTGTTGATTGCATGATTTTTTACAAGTTCATTGCATTTTCTACAGCATAAGAATGGCTTCTTTCATAAAGATTCTAACTCCTTTCAATTACCATCAATGGAAAGGATACATGGAGATCCAACTACGTGCTAAGGGACTGTACGGAGGTGACTATGAACACCGAGGAAGAGCCAAACCATGTTGTGGACAAGGCTATATTATTTAACAATATGGATGAATCTTTTAGGTTTCTATGTCTCTCTATCTCTAAGGATCTTCTATTCCATCTCTTAGGATTGAAGACTCCGAAAGCAATTTGGGACCAACTTTCCTTCCTATGTGACAAATGGTATGATTTGAGGATTTATCGTCTTGAGAATGATTTGATTTCTCTTCAACCTGGAAATTTCAAAAATCTCAATGACTTCTTCACAAAATTCAAGTATCTAGTCCTACAATTGAAGTAGTGTGAGGTAAAGAAGGAGGATGATCATCTCATTATCACCATTCTCTCCAAACTTGGTGCAGAATACTCTGTATTTGTTTCCACTTTTCATTTCGGGAAGCTCATAACCCCTAGATGTAATATGCCTTCTCTCAATTCCTTCATTGAGTCCCTAACAAATGAGCATGACAAGCTTGTTCATATGGGGATCATTCGATCCTTAAAATATCAAGCCATATTTGCTTCGAGGCCCAAATATTTGAAGGGTAAATGGAAGAAGAATCAAAAGAGTAAATTTGATGCACCAAAGCCTAAAGAAAAGAACTAGCAGCATGAAGAGCCTTTATGCTCAAAGAAACACAAGAACAAAGGAAACCAGGCAAAAGAGAAATCCAAGTGTTCATATTGTGGGAAGGGATTCCACCCTGAACATGACTACATGAAGAATAAGCTTTATGATATGAATTCTATCCTTAAGAGAAATAATATCAATATTCTAGAGAGTGTTCGGAAGAGAGATAACCAAGATCGGGATACCTAGCAAGAAAGAGGACATGCTCTCATGGAAAGCACCTCGAAGCCCAAAGATCTGCTCATAGAATCTGGAGCTTCGAATCACATTATGAAAAGCAAATATTCCTTCTCATCCCTGACACCGAAAAAATCATTCCCATACACATGGGAGATGATTCTACCATCATTTTGAAAGGAAAAGGTACAGTAAATCTTGAACATGGCAGTTTTTTCAATGTTTTGTATGTACCCTCCTTGGCCTCCAACCTCCTGAGTGTATATTAAATAACTCATACTAGAGTTCCCAAGCGAGTAACCTTCAGCCCCAATGATGTAGAAATCAATGATATTGCATCCGGGAACTTGTTGCAAAAGGATTAGCAAACCATCATGCTAAGGCCTATGAGTTTACCCATTTTGTGGCGGATGCAAAGCCCAACACTCTTTTGAATCATGGAAATGAGGTCAGTAGACTATGGAATGAGATATTTTGTCATTTAAATTTCAAGTACTTCTAGCAACTTCAGAAAAAATCCATGGTTTAAGGCCTCCCAGCCATCAAAGCTACCACTGGAGTTTGCAAAGGTTGTATTGTGGGCAAACACCCTGAACACAAGTTTGATCGAGGAAAGGCAAGTCGTGCATCAAGTATCTTATGGATGATTCATTCTTATATCAGAGGACCTATGCCCACCACATCCATGAATGGATATTATTATGTACTCATCTTCATAGATGATTTTTCTAGATACACTTGGGTTTTCATCATCAAGAAAAAATATGAAGTTTCAGAGAAATTTATTGAGTTAAAAGAAGTGGTTGAGAATGCCTTTGGGAGAAAGATTAAATCTCTGAGATCTGATAATGGATGGGAATATATCATTTCTGAATTATTGCAAATATTTTCAGACAGTGGGATCAATATCCAACATTCCATTCCCTACACTCCTCAGCAAAATGGTGTAGCAGAAAGGAAAAATCGCTCTCTCAAGGAGATGACCACATGCATGCTGGAAGCAAAAGGATTGGCTGAAAATTTATGGGCTGAGGCCATGAATGTTTCTGCACACATTAATAACAAAGTTCCTCACTCTTCCATGAAATGAAATACACCTTTTGAATCCTATTTTGGACACAAGTTGGATGTGTCAAATTTCAGGGTGTTTGGGTCCACTACTTGGGCCCTAATTCCGCATGACAAGAGGAAAGATTTGCAACCGCAAAGTGTTGAATTTTTGTTCATGGTATATCTAGAAGAATATAAAGGATTCAAGCTACTGAATATCAGAACCAAACAAATTTTCATTGAAAGAAGTGTCTGATTTGAAGAGCCTCTCCAAGAGGTAGAACTAGTCAAGGAGAAAACAGTTGAAATTCCCTCATTTTCTGCTAATTATTCAGATGATGAAATTGGAAGTGATGTCTCTGATATTGCTGATTTGATTTATGATATTAGTAATAAACATATATCAGGTTCAGAATCATATTCTTAAGTGAAAACACATCTCCCAACTTGGTCTAAGAAGACACTCTCGTCTGCCAGGGAAAACATTGGAAATCTTGTTGATACAAGAATAACTCGGTCTGATTTTCAAAGAGAAGGTATTGATCTCTCTTGTCATGATTCATTACTGTACAAGACCTATTATTTAATTAATTTATCAGATCCTAATTCATACTACCATGCTTGTAAAAATCCGAGATGGAAAGCTACTATGGACGAAGAGTTTAATTCTCTTCGGAAAAATGCTACTTGGGAGCTAGTTTCTCTTCCACCTTGGAGGAAATTAATTCAATGCAAGTGGGTGTTTCGTACAAAGATTTTTGCTGATGGAAAAAACTAAAAATATAAGGCAAGTCTGGTTGCAAAATGGTTCTCCCAGGTCCAAGGAGTGGACTATTATGAGACCTTTGCACCGGTGGCAAAGATGGACTCCATCCTCCTAGTTTTGGCCATTGCGGCATCCAAGCACTGGGAGGTGCATCATATGGATGTCAAGAGTGCCTTTCTGCATGGAGACCTTCATGAGGAGATATACATGAATCATACCAAGGGGTACACATCAGATCCGTCTTTGGTTTGCAAAATGCAGAAATCATTATATGGGTTGAAACAGGCCCCAAGATCATGGTATGCCAAGATGGATGCCTTTCTGCTTTCACAAAACTTCCAAAGATGAAAATCTGATACGAATGTAAATTTGCAGCAGTATTATGGTAATTTACTTATCATTTGTTTATATTTTGATGATATTTTTATTACAAGAAGCACACTTTCTTTCATTTCCTTCATAAAAACTACCCTTCATGATGTATTTGAGATGAGCAATTTGGGGCTCTTGAAGCAATTTCTGGGGATTGAAATATCCCAAGACTTTGATGGGATAATGGTAACTCAGTAGAAATACATATCAAATCTGTTAATTAAGTTTAACATGGCTGAATGCATGGCTGCCCCATTTACATTCCTCTTAGGGATCATCCTTGAAGAGGGAAAATCCACTCCACCTATGGATTGCACTATCTACCTCCAGCTAACTGGTAGCTTGCTTTACTTGACACATTCATGGCCTGATATTTGTTATGTAGTGAATGTTGTATAAAGATACATGCAGCATACTCATGAGATCTGTTGGAAGGCATCCAAGAGGATCCTTCAGTACATTCATGGCACAAGATCCTACAGCATTCACTATGCTGCATATTCTGAGCTAGAGTTGGTTGGTTATACAAATTCAGATTGGGCAGGGGATTCCATAGATCAAAAATCCACTTCTGGTATGTATTTATGTTTGGTCGTGGCCCCATTTGCTGGTTTAGAAAAAATAGGATGCCACTGCATTGTCTTCAGCAGAGGCCGAGTACAGGGGAGCAGTGAATGCTTGCATCCAAGCTGTTTAGTTGCAAGGAATTATTTCAGAGTTTGAGATTGGTAGTACTTTTTCCACAGTCATATTTTGTAACAATCAAAGTGCTATTAATATCTCCAAAGATCCAATTACCAGGAAGAGGACCAAACATGTTGAAATACACATGCACTACATCGAGGAGTTGGTGCATGACAAGACCATTGTTCTGCAATACTGCCCTATAGATGAGCAGATTTTAGATATCTTCACCAAGAACTTTACTAATAAAAAGTTCAATTACCTTCATTCATTGTTGGGGCTAAGTTCATTAGGGTGATCAAATTACTTCTTCAGTGTTCATCTTGGGGGGGGGTTCTCACTGGGTTTTCCCTCTTTCCTCACTTAGCATTTTATTTTGAGAATTGTTAGAGTTACATTTTTGTACAGGATGACCTATGGCCTTTGTTGTCGTGGCCCTAGAATTTCATGCATTTTATTTTTAATCCTCCCGAGTATAGCTTAAGGGGGTGTGTTGTAGTCATTATCCAACTTACACACTTTATTTGTTCAATTTTGTCCTAATTACCCACTATCCTAAGTTTAATTGACTCAATTGGCATTAGATGAGCACACCATGACATCAGCATGAGCACACCCACGCCTTCCTTCAATCAAGGAGGCCAACTAAGCCTTCTCCTTCAATCAGGGAGGCTAACTAGGATTGCTCCTTCAATTAGGGAGGCTAAATTGGATTCTTCCTTCAATCAGGGAGCAATTCTGGGGTGATCTGAGTGTCATAAGTGCAACTATTAGCTAACTGATTATTGTTTCACCTAAAAATCAGTTAAGCTGAGTTGTAAAGGCACATCCATCATGTCACTATTTGTTTTGGGCTGATTGGGATGAAATGGAGTGAGTTAATGCGCCTCCAACCACTTTCGATGACCAGTATCACTTCAGTTAACTTCATCGAAGCTAATTGGAGTTATTGATGTGCTACCACCTAATGATTGACATGCAGTGACATGTGTCTGAGTTACATTCAGTTAGACTCAGTCATCTATTACACTCTGATTCAGTTAGGACTCAGTTAGAGTCAATCATGGCCAGATTAGTGGTTAACTAAGTGTGTCTAGTGTTGGCTAACAGTCAGTTAAGCTACACCAACCCATGCAATTCGAATGACCTCTAGTGTATTCGAATTGGCTTGGAATTCATTTTGCATGACATTGTATTGTATCATTCTATTATTGATTATATAGATTTGCAACCTCCTATTGCAGTACTATTACATCATTTCATGTCTAATTTGTCTTGAATCACTTGTGAGTCTATGATTTGTCCCAAGAATGATGTGACAGAATTAATAATTTGATGGTAATGTAGTTGTACCCATAGGGAATCTAACATAGTTTAATTTTTATTCGCATGCAATGTTGTTCTTAGAAATGCACTTGCGATTGTGCTAAAAGGAAAGCTAACAGGCATTAGATTTCTTTCACTGTGCAACACCATTGTAAGATGTTCCCTTGTACTTGTGCTTGAAGAAAATCTAACATCCGTTGGGTTTCCTTCAGGGTGCAGTGTATTTGATGGCAATGTGATTCTACCAAAAAGAAAGCTAGCATGTGTTATATTTCCTTCATGGTGTGATGTATTTGAAGGAAATGTAGTGTAATGATTGCGCCGAGAGGCGCATTCTACAGCCTGGTATGAGGTAGAAGTGTAATTCCGTGCTCAACGTGGAGATGACACGTGTCACATAAAAAAGTCGGCTTATATATCTATATATATACAAGTTGGCTTAATAATTAATAATATTAGGTGTATATATATATATATATATATTTGTAAGTAAATCAAAACACCTATACACACTTCAAAACAATAAGTACAAGCTGGACCTTCGGAATAAGGCTGAGAGCAATTACAGATTTGTCTCAGGTATGCGAATGCGTATAAGTTAACTTTCTATATCAAGTATGCATATGAGAAACGATTGAATTGTAGAAACTGATACAATACGAGTAGATTATTATAGTATTTGATGTATTCTCCCCCGTAGTCCATTTATGTGATTGATGGGGAGCACCAGAATCCATCTGCAATTTCTGGATTTTGTTTTTGTTTTGGCATCTGCGAGCACCAGAATCCATCTGCAATTTCTAGATTTTGTTTTTGTTTTGGGGTGAAAAAGTTCAAACTGTTAAAAAAATCACCAGCATTGATCTGTTTGCCAACTCTGCCTCACTGGACCACACGAATATCTGTAACTCCCAGTGGACATTTCACTCCACGTCTGGCCAGCCGAAACCTGGCTGTCATATTGTGCGCGGTCATGTGGATCTGACAAAGTGACATACGCATTGTGTATCCTCAAAAATATCTGGTTGTTCTGCTTCTTTTCCTCAGTCGAAGCCGCGTGATCCGGATGAAACACCATCGCCAGCTTTCTCTAAGCCCTCTTGACCTCCGCTGAAGTCGCGGTGGGGCTTATCTCCAGTACTTCATACAAAGAAGTCTTCGATGCCAAGTGACCGGGCTCTGAAATGCCCTCCGCGCCTGCAGAGGCCTCCTGCATTGCTCTCACTTTGAAACATAGCCCAAATCTAACATTTCTGCTCTGGCTGTTCGAAACTGTTGGCGGTTTCTGGAAGCCCATACGACCGGCGCTTGACAGTTCTTTGAATGAGAGAACATCAGTGGGAAATACAAGAAAAGAAGCCATTACTGGTATACAAATTTTCTTTCTGGGAGGCTCTTGCAAACCAGGGCGGGTGTTATAATCAATTACAGTAATTAGGCTGAAGAATTGATGACCAAACCTATAGGTAAAGAGAGACTTAATCAGAGAGTGAAGTGAAGAGGCGTAGAGGTAGGAGAAATACATAAAATAAGAGAGTGATGAAAAATTGTTGGAGGAGATGCTGCGTATCGTCGCTTTTCCAAAGTTGGACGAGAAATAAACAGAAAAAAGCAAAGCAATCATCCTGACAATTAGGTGTGAACTGCTTTTTAGTCAAAGCTGATTTGACGGTGGACAAAGAAATGACAATAAATAAATTGCAACTTCTTCCATTTGTTAGAAGACAGGAAGAGAATAAAGTTAGGTAGCATGGCTGGAAGCGCGTGAACGATAAGGGAATCACATGCAAATACGTAAGTATTTCAAAAAGTCTAAATTGTTATTTCAAAACAAACTGCTCCTGCCCTGAGGTATATTCTGCAGGTAAAATTGATTATTTGTGTTACTAATTTAGTGTCAAGATCGAATTGAATTTCTTTTAAATCTTAATTTGGCAAATTTGAGTTTTGTTTTGTGACTTTGAACAATCACTATAACTACATTTTAGATACACCATTTTATTGAATTAATGTTGTAAGTGCATAACATTTAAGTTGTTTGACTTTGATGTTTTTATGGTTTTTTTTGACAAATTGTATTTTTATAAAAAAATTAGTTTTCATTATCATGGAATCTTTTAATCCCTAAATGTTGGGCATAGTTCCCTTATAATGTGGCTTTTACCATTATATGGTGGTGTATTGCATATTATTGATGTAGGTTGGGTATATTAGTGGGTTTATTAGTTCTTATTGTACACCTTTGTCTCCTATATATAGATAGGAGATAATTTCAATATTTACAAATACCAAAGATGTCATTTCTTATTATTAAACTATAAATTTCAAAGATGTCATTCAAAATGAGATTAAAACATGGACAAATACCAATTACCATATGATGCTTACCTTGAAAATATTTACAATAGGCTTAGAGTTATTTGATGTAGCATCATGTTCAAAATTTCATTGTACTCCTACTTCACTATGTTCAAACCCTTTTTTGGAGTGCAATTGTTGAAGCAGGGTTTGCACCTCCAAATATTTGATCCCTCTCAGCGCATGATAGAGCCGGGTAAAGCTGGATCTAGGCTAGTAGGAAAGCAAACATGCATTAGATTTCATTCACATGAAATATTGTTGTTAGAAATGCCCTTGTGGTTGTGCTATAAATAAATATAACACGCGTTATCTTTCACGAATGTGCAATGTGGTTGTGAGAAATGCCCTTGTGCATGTGCTGGAAGAAAATCTAATTTGCATTAGATTTCCTTAATGGTGTGATCTATTTGATGTAAATGTAGTTGTATCAATAGGAAATATAACATGTGTTAGCTTTCATTAACATGCAATGTTGTTGTTAGAAATTCCCTTGTGGTGGTGCTAAAAATAAATATAAAACGCGTTAGCTTTGCAATATTGTGCGACGTGGTTGTAAAAATTCCCTCGGGCTTCTTCTAGAAGGAAATCTAATGCGTGTTAGATTCCCTTCATCATGCAATGCATTTGATGGTAATCTAGGTGTACCCATAAGGAAGCTAACATGATTTAGCTTTCATTCACATGGAATGTTGTTGGTAGAAATGCCCTTGTGATTGTGCTAGAAGGAAAGCTAACACACGTTAGATTTCCTTCACTGTGAAATGCCATTGTAATAAATGATCATGTTCTTGTGCTAAAGGAAAGCTAACATGCATTATATTGCATTCATGGTGCATTGTCTTTCATGGCAATGTGGTTTTTACCAGTAGGAAAACCAGCATGCATTATTTTTCATTCATCATGATATGTTGTTCCTATTAATGTCGTTGGGCCAGTGCTAGAAAGAAGACTAACACGTGTTATATTTTCTTCATTGTGCAATGTTGTTGTAAGAAATTATTTATTCTTATGTTATAAGGAATCCTAACTTGGGTTATATTTCATTCATGATGCAATGTATTTTATGGGAATGTGGTTGTACTGGTGGGAAATCTAACATGCATTAGCTTTGATTTAACATGCAATGTTGTTGTTGGAAACTTTCTTGTTCTTTTTCTAGAAGGAAAGCTAATGCGTGTTAGATTTCCTTCACTATGAAACATGGTTGTAGAAATTGTCCTTGTGCTTGTGCTAGAAGGAAAGCTAAGGCGTGTTAGATTTCTTTAATCATGCAATGTATTTGATGGTAATGTAGTTGTACCCATATGGAAGCTAACATGGTCTAATTTTTATTCACATGCAATGTTGTTCTTAGAAATTCCCTAGTGATTGTGCTAAAAGTAAATTTAACATGTGTTAGATTTCCTTCACTATGCAACGCGTTAGCATTCCTTCATAGTACAACGTTATTGTAATAAATGTACATGTGCTTGTGCTAGACTCGAAAGCTAACATGCCTTAGATTACCTTCATGGAGGAATGTATTTGATGGCAATGTGGTTGTACCGGTATGAAATCTAACATCCGTTAGCTTTCATTTGTAATGATATGTTATTTCTAGATATGTATTTATGCTTGTGCTAAAAAGGAAAGCTAGTTACGTTTCTTTCATTGTGCAATGTTGTTGTAAGAATTTCCCTTGTGCTTGTGCTAAAAGGAAAGCTAACTTACATTAGATTTCCTTCATGATGCAATGTATTTGATGGCAATCTATTTGTACCCATAGGGAAGCTAACATAGTTTAACTTTCATTCACATGCAATGTTGTTGTTAGAAATTCCCTTGTGATTTTTCTAGAAGTAAAGCTAATGGGCGTTAGATTTCCTTCACTGTGCAACATCATTGTAAGAAATTCTCTTTTGCTTGTTCTAGAAAGAAAGCTAACATGCATTAATTTTTCTTCATGGTGAATGCATTTGATGGTAATGCGGTTTTTACCAGTAGGAAAGCCAACATGTATTATTTTGTATTCACCATGATATGTTGTTCCTAGAAATGTATTTGAGCTAGTGCTAGAAAGAAATATAACATGTGTTATCTTTGCTTCACTGTGCATTATTGTTGTAAGAAATGTTGTTATGCTTGTGTTAGAAGGAAGCCTAACATTGGTTAGATTTCCTTCATGGTGCAATGTATTTTATGGGAATGTGGTTGTACCAGTGGGAAATCTAACATGCACTAGCTTTGATTCAACATGCAATGTTGTTGTTTGAAACGTCCTTTTTCTTTTGCTAAAAGGAAAGCTAACATGTGTTAGCTTTTCTTCACTATGCAATGTGGTTGTAGAAATTGTATGTGTGCTTGTGCTAGAACGAAAGCTAATGTGTGTTATGTTTCCTTCATCGTGTTATGTATTTGATGGTAATGTAGTTGTACCCATAGGGAAGCTAACAAGGTTTAATTTTTATTCGTATACAATGTTTTTCTTACAAATGCCTTTGTGATTGTGCTAAAAGGAAAGCTAACACGCTTTATATTTCCTTCAGTGTCCAACAACGTTGTAAGATATTCCCTTGTGCTTGTGCTTGAAGGAAATATAACATGCATTGGATTTCTTTCACAATGCAATGTATTTAAGGGAAATGTGGTTCTACCAAAAGGAAAGCTAACATGTGTTAGATTTCTTTCATGGTGTGATGCATTTGATGGAAATGTAGATGTACCGATAGGAAAGTAAACACGCATCAACTTTCATTCGCATGCAATGTTTTTGTTAAAATTGTCCTTTTGGTTGTCCTAGAAAGAAAGCTAACACGTGTTAGATTTTCATTATTGTGCAACATGATTGTAAGAAATTCCCTTGTCAATGTGCTAGAAGAAAAGTTAATATGCGTTAAATTTACTTCTTTGTGCAATATATTTGATGTGAATTTAGTTGTACCAGTAGTAAAGCTAACACGTGTTGCTTTCATTAAAATGCTATGTTGTTGTTAGAAATTCCCTTGTGGTGGTGCTAAAAAGAAATATAACATGTGTTAGTTTTGCAACATGGTTGTAAGAAATGTCCTTGTGCTTGTGCTAGAAGGAAAGCTAACACGCGTGTTGGGCTATAGGGCAGACCCAGGCTTTATACCATTAACTTCGCACCAACAAAAGACCCACAGTGTTGGTCCTTTCGGCAACAACCTGCGAACAGGTTGCAGTCTCACCCGAAACAGCTATGAGATGCCGCAGAATCAGGTTTCTGCAAGCAAAAGAGAGATATTACTATACCTTTAGCCTTTAATAAATTATATTCATATAACACAGAGATTCAACATTCACATATATAACCTCACAGCTAAATAAACAAACAGTGACTTGCTTAACCCTTTACTGGGAATTCATAGCGAAGTTATTAAGTTAGCAATGATCTTACTTATTAGATGTATATTTATCAATGCATAAAGAACAAAACAACAACACAACAAAAACCACAACATAGGATATAACGTGGTTCACCCCCAGTGTAGGGGTTACGTCCACGAAACTATGTTTTATTCAACTCTTTACAAAAACCATAGTTCTGATCTGTGCACTCAACTGCAGATCCCTTCAAGTCCTCAAAGCCACACACATAGCTGCAAGCCTCTGCGCACACACCTACAAAGGTCGTCCACACACACAGCTGGGACTTGACCTTCTCTTACAAAATAGCCTTAGCTTCACATCAATTCATCTTACATCAAAAAGCCTAACCTAATTTCTTTACAAGAGTGCTTATTTATAGTGCACTTATTACAGAACCATGGGCTTAAACCATGGGCACCCCGAACCCTAAACCCTAGATTTAAACCATGGGTTTATTACAAAAGGATGTTTTTACTCAACCCCGACACCCCTAAGACTATTTTGAGTCGTAACTCCGCTTACAAACTCCCATAACTCCATGGAGTTACCCACCTTAAGGACCGTTAGGGTGCGCGCCCCAACAGGCCCCTAAGACTCACCAGTGTCCCGTCTTGGGACACTCAGCTACTTTTCTGGTGGTAGAATTTTGTTGGCGAACATAGTGCGCTGCTTGCTGAAGCCATATATGCAGTTGGTGGCTACTTGTTTCTTTCCTTCGTAATATTTATGCTGGTTAAGGCCTTCTGGATCAATCAACGACCCCATCCTTCGATCTACTTGTCAAACATTTGACCATCCACAACTTAGGGTACCCAGAATTGTGTGTCAAGGTGCATAAGACAAATAGCCACCTTGGTTCTACCAAACCAGGAGGATACATCTTGGGATGTTTCAGAGGCTTCCTGTGAAGACCGGTGCTTTTCTTCATGCGGCTTAGAGTGCACTTTCGCCTTTCTTCCTCCCTCTTAGAGCGAACTTCTACCTTTCTTTGTGCCTTGGTTGAACATGGCTGCACGGGTGGATTGCTTAGAATGTTTAGCAGAGCTCTCTCCCTGTCCAATCGTAATAACTCCTGGACTTCACGATCATTTGACATAGTTCTAACTGAAGGGACTCAAAGAGATGCACAATGCAGGATTCGTAGGCCGGTGTAGCGTCTTATAGAATCCCGCAACAGAATCTGTCATCATGATGCATTAATTACGCCGAATCTGATGGAGTGGCAAAAATCCTGTCCACACGGCACCAGATTTTCCCCAAAATCTCATCATTCCAGGCAGTTAGGGCAGTTCTCATGCCGACGCCGCCAAGTGTAGTTTGTCCCATCCATCACATTTTAGGCTACGACACACCTTTGATCTGTGACATCACCACTAACTTCAACTTCGCCTTGATAAGTACCTTCGACACAATATGCACTTTCGACCCATCCGGACCTATACGGCAACCAAACTTCAACCTTCAGAATTTGACACTCTTCAACACTTCGTAGCTTTGAGAACAGCTTCATTATAGTCTAGTACCCAATTCCAACTGTTCTTGGTACTTAGACTGTACTTCGTGCTGTTACTCCTGATCAAGAGGTCCCGGTTTGTCCCTGTACTTCTTTAACCTACTTCCATTCACCATAGAAGGTAAAATTTCTCCATTCAATTTAGCTAACTGGACTGCGCCACCATCAGTAACTTTCTACACTATATATGGTCCTTTCCAATGTGTCTTGAACTTACCTGGGAATTTCATGAATTTACTATCATATAAGAGCACAAGATCACCCTGCTAGAACTGCTTCTTCTTGATGTGTCTATCATGCCATGCTTTTTCTCTAGCTTTCTGAACTTGCTGCTGGAACCCTGCAATGAATTTGTCCTCTTCAAGTTCTAGTATCTTTTCCAGCCTTTCTTTCATCCTATCTGGTTCATCCATCTCTGTAAAAGCAGATATTCTGAGGCTAGGGACAATGTACTCCATGGGCATGACTGCTTCTTGTCCATAAACCAACCTAAAAGGTGTATGGCTTATCAGCTTCTTGCAGGTGGTTCTATAAGCCCATAGTACTGTTGGAATTCTAAGGTCCCAATCATTTCTGTTAGCATTGCAAACCTTCTTCAAAGCGTGTTCAAGGATCTTGTTAAAGGCTTCAACAGTTCCATTTACTTGAGGATGATAGGCAATACTCTTCTGATGGTATACTTGAAATTATTTAGTCAATACTTCAATAGTCTTATTAAAGAAATGTGATCCTTGATCACTCATAAGAATTCTAGGACACCCAAATCTTGACAAAATGTTATCGAAGATAAACTTCGCGGCTGTAGCAGCACTACAGGTCTTGACTGGTTGAGCTTCAGCCCAACGAGTAAGGTAGTCAGTTGCTGTAATAATGTATCTTGCTCTAGATTTCTTTACAGGGGGATTGATAGGTCCAAAAAAATAAATAGCCCATTTATCAAAGGGTTGTAAAGTCACCTTCAGAACTAGAGGCATCTCATCCCTCCTAGATGGTTTGCCTATCCTCTGAAAAATGTCGCAGCTGTGGCAATATTCTCTTGCATCCTTATGAATTGTGGGCCACCACAATCTAGCTGTCAGAATCTTCTGTGCTATAGCTTTTCCTGCGTAATGACCTCCTGCTGCGCCAGAGTGTGCCTCAGCCAAAATTAATGGTTTTTCATGCTCCAGGACGCATCTGCGGAGTATTTCATCTGGTCCCATCTTATATAGCTATCCTGCTATTAAGGTAAAGTTGGTTGCTCTAACCACCAACTGTTTCTTCTGCTGCGTTGTCATTTCAGTGGATGCAAAACTTGTAGACAAATACTGCACAATATCCTAGAAATAATCATCAACCATCTGGATGGAAAACAACTGAGCATCAGGAAGACCTTCATCCAAGCTAATGGGTTCTTCTCCTGAATCGAGCCTCGACAAGTGGTCAGGACCTAGGTTCAGTCTTCCAAGTTTGACTATGATCTCAAAGTCATATTCCTGAAATAGAATCAACCATCTGCATATCCTTCCACCTAGCACAGGTTTGTTAACCAAATACTTCAAAGCAGAGTGATCAGTGAACATCTTAAAATGAGATCCTAACAGATAATGTCGAAACTTCTGTAATGTATAAACCATGGCTAAACCTTCTCATTCTGTAGTAGTATAATTTTTTTCTGCTGTAGACAGTTTTCTACTTGCAAAATAAATAGGGTGATCGATATTACCTTCACCTGACTAATCCAATACTATTCCCAGAGCAAGGGAGGATGCGTCGACATGCACATGAAACTCTTTATTCCAATCAGGGAATACTAAAATATGGGCATTTACCATCTTTTCCTTCAAAATATCCAAGCTTTCTTGACACTCAGGTGTCCATTCAAACTTAATATCTTTCTTCAACTGCTTTTCCATGGGGGTTGTTATCTAAGCATATCCTTTAATGAATTTCCTGTAATAACCAGTATGACCAAGCATAATGCGCAGTTGTTTAACAGACTTCAGAGGTGGTAGGTTCACAATAATGGCTATCTTCGCAGGATCCATCATCAATCCTTGCTTACAGACAATGTGACCTAGCAGAATTCCAAAAGGGGCACAGAAGATACACTTTTTCAAGTTCAAGGAAATCTGATGCTGTCGACATTTGTCCAACATAAGTCTTAAACTAGCTATGTGGTCTTTTACTAACCCAAAGATAGTCCAATCATCAAAATAAACTTCTAAAACTTTATGTATGAATTCCTTAAAAGCAGAGATGACTACTCTAGAAAACATGGCAGGTGCATTCTTCAATCCAAATGGCATAACTGTATACTGGAAGGATCCCATTTCTGTAGCAAAGGTTGTCTTATGTCTATCTTTTGGAGCAATTCGAATCTGATGGTAACCTGAAAATCCATCAGTAAAAGAGTACACTTATTGACCTCCAACATTGTCTAAAACTTCATCTGTAAAGGGAGTGGAGAAAGGATCATGCAAACAGGCATCGTTCAGCTTCCTCAGATTGACACAGATTCTAATTTCTCCCTTAGTCTTCTTTTCTTGCACCACCATAGGACTAACCCACTCGGACTCTTCAACAGGTTCAATGATTCCTGCAGCAAGCATCTTATCCAACTCCATTCGGACTTTTTCCTTATACTTAGGGTTTATCCTATAAGGGCGCTATTTCACAAGCTTCGTATCAGGTTTCAAAGGGATCTTTATCACTCCTATATCCCCAAGGATACCTTTCATCTCTGAGAACTTCGTCGAAAATAGATCCTAATATTCATGGAGAAGTTGGGTCACCTTGCTTACCATTTCGTCATCCCAATAATCTCCAATGATAGCATACTTAGGGTTTTCTTCTGACCCAATGTTTACGGTCTGCATCTTTAGGGGTTGAGTCACTTCAAGTGCCTCAACTGCTGGTCCATGCACTTCGCAGTGTCCTTCTGACTCAGGAATGTTAATGTTGCGTGGATCGCCATCCTCATCAATTGCGAGGTTATAACATTCTACTGCATTGGCTTCTTGTGCCTTCCAATCAATTTGGTATTCTGTTATGTCTTGATAATCAAACACTTTAGTGTGGATCAACCTAACAGCTGCGTCCAAAGTAGGAGAAACCTCATTAATAGAAAATGTCAGCACAAAACTATCAACAAGACAATCCCAACTTATAGTACCGTGGCGAAGCTCGACCTCTGCATACCAGTTCTTTGCTATAGGTTCCAGGGTGTGCACAAACCTATGTACCCATTCTTCATGAGGTACATGCTTCCATGCCTCGTAGCATTGCTCCAAATGTCCCTAAGGACTAGTCTTACCATTAAACCTACTTCGCACCTCCTGAGGTTGGTCCCTGAATCTTAGGTAAAGGGACTTCTGGCATGCTTCCCAACTATGAATGTATTTTTTGTGACCATTCAACCATTTGGCTGTTGTGGCTCCGAATGCTGAATCCAGAGTCTCCATTTTCTGTGAGTCAGGTACCTACTCTGAGAATTGCACAATAAATTCTTCTGGGTCTGTCGAACCATCAAAAACAGGTAAGGTTCTTGTCTGTGAGCCAAGCCATCTGAGAGACTTGGTAATTCTGGCACATCGATAGCCATGTAGCTCGTACAGTCTATTCTACCAAATCTCTAGGCCATCATCTGAATCTGTCATGCAGGAGCTGTCACACTGCCAATCCATGATACCTTCGGCCGTAGGATCAACATAATCTTCTTCCTTCGCTGTGATATTGTAGATGTGGTCCAAAACATCCTGGTCTTCATCTCTTACTGGCTCTGTGTATCTTTCTCCTTGAGAAGGATCCAATGGGACTATGACTCTCAGTTCTTTCCCTTTGAAAGTCATCTGTCTCTTCTTCGGGTTAATGACTGCAGCATTTTCCATTGCCCATTGAATTCCTAACAAGACTGGATAGGGGTTGCTGTCGTCAATGATCTTAATAACTTCGAAGTCTGCTACAGTACAGATGCCATCAATATTTACTAGGACATTAGGGAGTCATACTAGGGGCACTATCTTCTGCTGATTGGCTAATCTCAACTGTATAGGGGACCAATCAAAGGTAGGTTTTCCCATTTGTTCCCAGGTTTGCTTAGTTAAGACATTTACCTCTGAGCCTAGGTCCAAGATAACATCAGTCATATCATACTCTCCGGTTTGAGAATTCAATCTCATTTCCCTGCCAGTTCTTCTGACGCTATTAACATCTTTTGCCTAACCAGAACTTTGCTGAGGGTCGCAGGAAGCAATAACTTTCTGCAACTCACTGAGAGCATTCTGATTTCATAAGAGCTTCAAACAACTTTGTAAAAAGGAGGACAGTGTATTTACTTTGTCTGTCGAAGCTTCTTGCATCTATGACTGCTGTTGATGTTGTTGCGCAAGTGCTACTGATGTGCTAGGAGCAACAAAATCTCTCTTGGCTTCCATGAATGTCTCTTTTTCTCTTTCGACATCAAATGCTGGCACTTTCACTGGTGCCTTACGAACCCAAGCCTCGTCAGGCTGTTTCTCCTTATTCTGTGCTTCCGTCGTAGCTCCACTCTAGGTAACAACATTAATGGCTGGGACAGGTCTTTGCTCGACGAAAATCATCTGAATATTTTGAGAGGGGCCACTATTTCTTTCCTGAATCTTTGCTATCAATTGCGGGCACTGCTCGAACACATGATCTATTGCTCGACAATACCGACATGTTGTAGTTGGGTTCCGACAGTCTCTCGCTAGATGCCCAGCCTGGTTACAGTTGTAACACATAACCTGACCTCTTCCTCTCCTGGCCATACCACCCCGACCATGGCCTCCAAAAGCACCTCGACCTGATGCACCACCGCGGTAACCATAGCCATCGTTGCTCTGTCCCTCATTTTGTACCCGATAGGCGTCATAGGTGCGCTCTCTCATGAGGTCATAACTGCGACACTCATCTTCATTATGTCCTACGGGCTTACAGAAGTTACAATAGGGGTTCTTGGGGACTTGCACATACCTCTGTAGCAGATAGCAATTCTTAGGTCGATGCTGGCCAGTTGTCCGACAGATCTCACAATATAGAACAACAGGGTTGAACGGGTTTGGCACACTAGTATTCAGGTAATTTCTTACCACAAGACACTGTTCCTTGTCGTGACCTTCTATTCGACATTGTGTACACCAAACCTCTTCACGACCGAGTTTTCCTTTCTTCATATCGTGAAGCTCTAGAGCCATCGCTGCCAACTGCGCTTGGATTTGAGTGATCCCAGAATTGTCTTCGATAAGAGCGGTTTCAAGCTTCATCGCGATTTCCAGAGCCTCCTGCTGGTCAGCAACCTTCTGTTGCATGAGTGGAGTTCTGATATGCGATAGAAACACTGCAATGAACCATTCCTTGTGTTGCATAGGTCCAATGGGGAAACTGACTTGGTCTAGCAGAACTTTGAATCTTTGATCAAAGTCCCACACTGATTCGTCGTGCCTCTACTGAATCTCTTTCAATTCAGTGATACACTGCGACTCTGATTTCGGCTTCTTAAATTCCTTTATCATTGCTGCTTTTATATCAGCCAATGCATGGTTTTGAGTGCTGGAAAACTTCATGAACCAGGTCAGAGCGTGGTCTCTAAAATAAGTAACCATCTGCGCTCTTTTTGTATCTTAAGCCGTAATGTTCTTAGCAGTCCACACTGCTTCGCATAAAAACCAGAACTGTTCTGGATCCTCTGATCCAGTTCCTTTGAAAACAAGTAGCTTAATATCATCATGCATGTGGGTCATAGTGGATCTAGGGGGGGTTGGAGGGGGACTGGAAGTAGGCGGGGGGGAACTTACTGGGGTATACTAACCTGCGACAGGAATACTCGGGATAGGGTGACTTTTAGACTGCGACGGGTTCTCAAGGATAATAGGTCTTCACTACGGGGTTACCGGAGGGTTTCCAATAGAAGGGGTTTCTTCGGGTTCTGAATCTATGGGATTTACAGGGGAATACTCAGTGTGCTGACCCTGGGAATAGGATCCAAAATCTCTCTTGTACCTTTTGCCACTTTGCAGCAAACCACTTTGCTTGTCGAAGGTATTTTCACTTACAAACATAGGTTAGTAATACTAAATCTAACAGTCTGATTCAATTAGCAATATACCTTTTTCAGCTAATAGCATTTTAATTCTCAAACTAAATGAATTCAAAAACTTACCCCTTGGGCCTTTGAAAAACTGTTGCTCAGCTTCGCTAAAGGAAGTACTCATGTTGATGGCGAACTCCGTCACAAATGCTTCAAGGGTTCGCGTTGTCCAGAAATTGACAGCGCGGGATATCTCATTGTTCACCTTTTTCAGTATATTAATTCTTGCGAGGGTCCAATCAGAAAGATGACGTTATTGGAAGTTCGTCCTTCTCTCTGTTAACCTGGATAACCACTAGTGCAACTCTATGTGGATACTACCAAAGAAAATTTCATAAACATCACAGAAAACATACCTTTGTAAAAATTCGTTGGCACGACGACGTGGATCTTTGTTCTCTTGCTCAGTGAATTTCAGATAAGTCTCATCAAGCCAATCATCGATTTCCTTCACAGAGGGTCTCCAGAACATAGCCCTCGAGGTACAACGTAAACCCCTTTTGAGCAGATACTGAGTTCAACCAGCAATGGAACCAATTTGTTGGGCTATAGGGCATACCCAGGCTTTATACCATTAACTTCACACCAACAAAAGACCCACAGTGTTGGCCCTTTCAGTAAGAACCTGCGAACAGGTTGCAGTCTCACACGAAATAGCTATGGGATGCTGCAGAATCAGGTTTATGCAAGCAGAAGAGGGATATTACTGTACCTTTAGCCTTTAGTAACTTATATTCATATAACAAAAAGATTCAACATTCACATATATAACCTCGCAGCTAAATAAAGAGACAGTGACTTGCTTAACCCTTTACTGGGAATTCATAGTGAAGTTATTAAGTTAGCAGTGATCTTACTTATCAAATGTATATTTATCAATGTATAAAGAACAAAACAACAACACAACAAAAACCACAACACACGATATAATGTGGTTCACCCCCAGTGTAGGGGTTACGTCCACAAAACTGTGTTTTATTCAACTCTTTACAAAAACCATAGTTTTGATCTACGTACTCAGCTGCAGATCCCTTCAAGTTCTCAAATCCGTGCACATAGCTGCAGGCCTCTACGCACACTGCTGCAGATTTCCTTTATCACCCAAAACCCTCTGCGAATGCAGCTGCAAAGGTCATCCACGCACACAGCTGGGACTTGACCTTCTCTTACAAAATATCCTTAGCTTCACATCAATTCATCTTACATCAAAAAGCCTAACCTGATTTATTTACAAGAGTGCTTATTTATAGTGCACTTATTACAGAACCATGGGCTTAAACCATGGGCACCCCGAACCCTAAACCCTGGATTTAAACCATGGGTTTGTTACAAAAGAAGGTTTTTACTCAAACCCGACACCCCTAATACTATTTTAAGTCATAACTCTGCTTATAAACTCCCATAACTCCGTGGAGTTACCCACCTTAAGGACCGTTAGGGTGCGCGCCCCAACAATGCATTAGATTTTATTCACAGTGCAATGCATTTGATGGTAATGTAGTTGTACCCATAAGGAAGCTAACACAGTTTAGCTTTAATTTACATGCAATGTTGTTGTTAGAAATTCCCTTGTGATTCTTCTAGAAGGAAAGCTAACACGTGTTAGATTTCCTTCACTGTGCAACGTCGTTGTACGAAATATCCTTGTGCTTGTGCTAAAAGGAAATATAACAAGCATCATATTTCATTCACGATGCATTGCATTTGATGACAATGTGGTTTTTACTAGTAGGAAAGGAAACATGCATTAATTTTCATTTTCCATGATATGTTGTTCCTAGAAATTACTTTGGGCTAGTGATAAAAAGAAATCGAACACGTGTTAGCTTTGCTTCATTGTGCAATGTTGTTGTAAGAAATGTTTGTATGCTTGTGTTAGAAGGAATCCTAACATGGGTTAGATTTCCTTCATAACGTAGTGTATTTTATGGGAATGTGGCTGTACCAGTGGGAATCTAACTCGCAATAGCTTTGATTCAACATGCAATGGTGTTGTTAGAAACATCATTGTTCTTTATCTATAAGGAAAGATAACACATGTTAGCTTTCCTTCACTGTGCAACGTGGTTGTAGAAATTGCTCGTGTGTTTGTGATAGAAGGAAATATAACGCATGTTAGATTTCCTTCATCATGCAATGCATTTGATGGTAATGTAGTTGTACCCTCAGGGAAGATAACACAGTTTATCTTTCATTCACATGCAATGTTGTTGTTATAAATTCCATTATTATTGTGCTAAAAGAAAATCTGACACGTGTTAGATTTTCTTCACTGTGCAACACATTAGCATTCATTCATTGTGAAACATCGTTGTAATAAATTCTCTTGTGCTTTCCCTAGAATGAAATATAAGATGTGTTAGATTACTTTCATGGATAAATTTATTTGATGACAATGTGGTTGTACCGATAGGAAACTTAACGCCGTGATTTGTTGTTTCTAGAAATGTCTTTCTGCTTGTTCTAGAAAGAAAATCTAGTTACGTTTCTTTCACTATACAATGTTGTTGTAAGAAATGTTTTTATGTTTGTGATAGAAGGAAGTCTAACATGAATTAGATTTTCTTCATGATGCAACGTATTTGATGGAAATTTAGTTGTACCAGTATGAAATCTAACACGTGTTAGATATCATTCACATGCAACGATGTTGTTAAAAACTCCCTTTTGATTCTACTAGAATGAAAGCTAACGCACGTTAGATTTCCTTCACCATGCAACGGTGTTGTAAGAAATTCCCGTGTGCTTGTGTTAGAAGGAAAGCTAACATGTGTTATATTTATTTCATGGTATAATTCATTTGATAGCAATGTGGTTTTTACCAGTAGGAAATCCAACATGCATTATTTTTTATTTACCATGATATGTTGTTCCTAGAAATGTCTTTGGGTCAGTGCTAAAAAGAAAGCTAACACGTGTTAGCTTTGCTTCACTATGCAATATTGTTGTAAGAAATGTTGTTATGCTTGTGTTAGAAGGAAGCCTAACATGGGTTATATTTCCTTCATGGTGCAGTGTATTTTATAGGAATGTGGTAGTACTGGTGGTAAATCTAACATGCGTTATCTTTTATTCAACATGCAATGTTGTTGTTAGAAACGTCATTATTCTTTTGCTAGAAGGAAAGCTAACACGTGTTATCTTTTCTTCATTGTGCAATGTGGCTGTATAAATTTCTCTTGTTCTTATGCTAAAAGGAAAGATAACACGTGTTATATTTCATTCATCGTGCAATGTATTTGATGGTAATGTAGTTGTACCCATAAGGAAGCTAACGCAGTTTAATTTTTATTCACATGCAATGTTTTTCTTAATAATTCCTTATGATTGTGCTAAAAGGAAAGCTAACATGCGTTAGATTTCCTTCACGGTACAACCTCGCTGTATGATATTCCCTTGTACTTGTGCTTGAATAAAATTTAACATGAGTTGGATTTCCTTCACGTTGCAATGTATTTGATGGCAATTTGGTTGTACCAAATGGAAAGATAACATGTGTTAGATTTCCTTCGTGGTGCGATGTATTTGATGGAAATGTAGTTGTACCGATATGAAATAAAACACGCATTAGATTTCATTCACATTCAATGTTGTTGTTATAAATTCCCTTGTGTTTGTGATAGAAAGAAAGTTAACACGCATTAGCTTTGCTCTACTATGCAACGTGGTTGTAAGATGCCCTTGTGCATGTGCTAGAAGGAAATCTATTATGCGTTAAATTTACTTCATTGTACAATGCACTTGATAGCAATGTACTTCTTGCAACACCATTGTAAGAAATGTCATTGTGCGTGTACTAGTATGAAATTTAACATGCATTAGATTTCAATCTCCATGATATTTTGTTGATAGAAATGTCATTGTGCTTGTGCTAGAATGAAATCTAAATTGGGTTAGATTTCCTTCATCGCGCAATGTATTTGATAGCAAAAATGTCAATGTGCTTGTGCTAGAATGAAAGCTAGCATGCTAGAAGGAAAAATAACATGCGTTAGATTTCCTTCATGGCACAATTTAGTTGATGACAATGTGGTTGAATAGATAGGGAAGCTAACATGGGTTAGCTATCATTCACCATGCAATGTTTGTTTTAGAAAAGACCTTGTGTTTGTTTTAGAATGAAATCTAGTGAGCGCTTATTTTTCTTTACGTTGTAAGCTTGTGAGCTTGTATTTGAATAAATAATTTTTTTATTCAAATATGAAACAAAACTATAAAGCTAATTTTTCCTTCAATAATTTGAAATTATGGTAATAGTTTTTGCTTTTATTTTCAGAAATGATGGAGAATGAAGCTAATGAAATTTAAAAGGAGGCATCTAAGAAAAAATAAAGTTCAAAAATCACAGTATGGAAATCATATTTAAATGGTATGGCAATTTTAAAATTAACTTTTGTTTCATTATAAATGGTTACAACTTCCTTGATCTTCTTTACATATATGAAATGAAATGAATGTTAAAGAAGAGGATTTGATATCATTCAATGTGCAATGTTGTTAAAAGAAATGTCCTTATGCTTGTGCTAGAAGGAAAGCTAACATGCTATAAGGAAAACTAACATGCATTAGATTTCATTCATGGTGCAATTTTGTTGATGACAATGTGGTTGAATAGATAGGAAAGCTCACATGAGTTATTTATCATTCACCATGCAATATTGGTTTTAGAAATGACCTTGTGTTTGTTTTAGAATGAAAGATAGTGAGCTTTTATTTTTATTTACACAAGAATGTTGTTGACGATGTGTTTGTGAGCTTGTATTTGAATAAATAATTTTTTCATTCAATAATTTGAAATTATGGTAATAGTTTTTACTTTTATTTCAGAAACGATGGAGAATGAAGTTAATGAAATTTCAGATGCATCCAAGAAAAAATAAAGTTCAAAAAACACAGTACGAAAATCATCTATAATGGTATGATAATTGCAAAATTAAATTATGTTTCATTATAAATGGTTAGAAATTCATTGATCTTGTTTACATGTGTGAAATGAAATGAATGTTAATTAAGAGGATTTTATATCATTCATTGTGCAATGTTGTTGAAGGAAATTCCCTTATGCTTGTTCTAGAAGGAAAACTAACATGCATTAGATTTCCTTCATGGTGTAATGTATTTGATGGCAATGTTGTTTTATCAGTAGGAAAGTGACCGCAAAATTGCTTTTATTGATCATGATCGTCATTTGATGTATTTTTTATTCATTTGAAATTATTGTAATATTTTTCTTCAAATGTTTTTAGATGCTAAGAAAAATGATGCAAATGAAATTCCAATTAGCATTGAAGAAAAAAGGAAAAGAAAGTGATACACAAACATTTCCTCCTCCACTTGGTATGGTAGTTTTATATCTTATTTATTCTCCTCTATAAATTGTTAGATAAGATGGTTCTTTCAAATTTCAAAAAAAAAAATATGATAATATTTTTAAATATATGTTCATTCCAATTTATACTAATAATTTATTATTATTATTTTTATAATTGTTCGGTTCCAAATCAAGCAAAATGCTAAATTCAACATCCAAAAAACAAAGAAGTCATGAAAAACAAATTGCAATGTCAACAACAATTTCTACTTCTAATTTTGAAATGATTAAAAAGTACAATACAACCAATAAATATGAGTTTGTGAGAGATTGGTATGTTCAAATAGATACTCCCATGAATATGTTCCCTGATATGTATATATTTGGGTCCTCATATGAAAAAGATCCATATATATTAGGAGTAGTTGTTAATTGTTATGCTGATGGTGAGAGTGGCATCATCTTTCAAGTGGAGGTTTTTAAAAAAACTAAAGTAAAATTAGTTTCTTGTCAAGTGGAGTACAAAAAAAATAGACCAGATTTGATTGAAGCTTCATGTAAGGATCCACCAAATACAATAAAATATTCAATGTTTAACTTGGATAGTTATGAGAGCTTCAGTAAATATGGGTTAAAGGGTTGTATATAAATTTTAGAACATATCACTAACGTTCTAAAATACCACCAAGTGAAATGTATGAAAACATCATCCATGCTTCTTTATTTGCGTTAAAAACATAAATTACCTGATAAAATACCAGATGATAAACTCAATGCTCAATTACTTGCTATGAGGAGAGTATATTTAAAAGACTTGGAAGAAATCATTATAAGCATTTATTTCATATACCTACTACATAATTTCAAAAGTCTATGAAAGGAGAATCTCATACAAATAGACAAATGTGATGAAATTCATGAATCCTTCAAAGATTGTTATTTATTTTCAATATCCTTCAAAATAAATGTGGATGTTGAAAGATGTAAAGAATCCCCCAAAGTGTTTAAACTAATATCATGATATGATTCAAATCTTCAAGTATTTGTGAAATCATTCCTAGAGAAATTTCAAACATCATTGCCTGATGCTCTTCTGATTCCATTTGATATCAATGAGTTTGATCCACTAGTAAAACCTGTCAGAATTGTAAATGACACAGATATAAATGCTAAGAAAATCCACTTTTGGATATTTGATGGCCAACACACCATTCATGCATAAATAAATTATAACAAATATGAAATATAGTGTATCTATGGAGGCAAAGAAAAAGTATAAAGAACGTAGTGCTCGATTCTTGGATCCATTAGTTGAACCAAGTGTTGTGATTTGCATCTGTTCCCAATTAAATTCTGTGAATAAGGTGTTCTTCAAAACTCCATTCATTGATTGTGTGCACTCCATAAGACTTTTATTAACTCCTAATGACAAATTAAATAAAAGGAGGATTGGATATTCTAAGACAGTTGAAGACAATGTAGGTAACTTTAATTATTTCTAAAACTGATGGTTTATGATTTTCATATTTACAATGAATTCTTATTATTTTATATTGACTTGTTTAAATTTAAAATATAATTCATAATTTCATATCTAAATTGAATTCTTATTAGTTTATATTTATTATTTTTAACAGGTTGATGATGAAATGGTGTGCTCCTTTTTTTATTGTGCACCTTCAAATTTTGTTGATTAAAAAGTCCTTATATATCTTAATCATGCTATTTGGGATAAATGGGACGCCGTTTTTAATTACTACCAACTAGGAAATTTGAAGTGTTCTTCGAGCCAACCTAAATTTGAGAAGTACAAGATAAATAGTCTACAAATTTTGATGGTTTCTACTCTTTACCCTCTTCAAGGACTATCTGTTGAAGAGATTGCTTCTATAGTAGATAAGCTATTGGACGGAACCGTTTGGTTTTCAATTCCATCAATCCATCCAACCAATGCTATGAAATTAAAATATTATTGTTCTAAATTGAAAACCGATAGAACAATCTTGGATGAAATGGTTGAATATTTTCAAAGTCATGATGAGAAATTGAATGATAAGACTCTTACCAAATTCAATATTCTCGAGCATTACAAAATTAATGATATATTATTTTCCAACTTTTGTAAAACTATTGTAGGGTTTACCTATGTAAAAGGAACACAAAATACAAAAAGAGTCCATTTCTCCACAAGCATGTGCAGTTCTTGACAGAATAATAACCGAATCAACAAACATTCAATAATTTGCCAACAATTTTGATTTTGGTTGTCTTTATAGGGGACCTAGTATTTTGTCAACACTTTTGCACTGTTTTCCTTCCCAATTCCAGCCAATACTATAGACCGACCTTATTGTACTGGATACAATGGCTTTGAAAGAAGAACCATTTAGCAAAGGTTATTATATTGAATTGTTTCATTTTTTTATTGAAAATAATGAGTTGGATGACTTTACTATGGTTCTCTTAGTAGAACCTTGGTCATTTAATGATGCACCCAAAGCTTTGGACATTGTCATAAAGAGATCCATGTTCAAGTAAAACAACATAATTGGCCTTTATGAATATCAGAAACAAAATAGTTAGTATAGTCATGATAATGTTTTCACTATACATTTCTCGAATTCATAATTAAAAAAATTTTAGGGTTCAAAACACACACACACTTTTGAAGGCACAATTGATGAAAGTGAAAGAGATATAGAATTTTGTGTGTATTTATTGGAAAAACATCAACAATGTAATGATAAGAAAGTGATTGTTAGGGTTTCTTGGCCGTTCATCCATGGCGATTAGCAACGGGGGAAGGAGGAATCTATCTTTCAGCAATGTTCTAGCCCGCAAGGCTACTATAGCAAATCCTCTTATGCTTCTTGGGGCAATGACTCAAGAAGCACTTTCCAAAGCCGCCAAAGGAAAGGGAGGATCAGGTTTAATGGAATCTTCTTTGGATAAATAGGGTACTTTGAAATCCATCGATACTGACGGGGCAGTGTCTAAGGAAGCTACCAAAGACAAATCAAAATGTAAACCTAAATCCCTTCAAATCCCATGATATGAGGTAAATTCAACCCTGGTAAGTCAACAAATTTAGTTCATGCAAGACCATGCTATCATTTGCAAATTTGTTGGGTTATGGCCCTCAGAAAAAATCCTCAGTGGGTTGCCTCACCAACACCTGGAAACAAATGGGGAAATGTGAATTAAAACTCGGCTCAAAAGGATTATTTAAGGTTATATTCCACAACCTTGAAGATAAGCACAGAATCTTTCAAGGAGGACCTTATTTTTTCCATTCAGCAAGTTTATATATGCATAACTAGAAGGAGCAGTTCTCCCTGGAAAAAGAAGACTTCAAATTGTTTCCAGTATGGGTGTGATTGTATTCATTACCTCGAGAATTGTGGAATATTGAAACACTTACAGGAATTGGTAACACTCTGGGAACCTTCATGCAAATCTTGGATGCAACCCTAGTAGGGAATTAAACTTCATATGCTTGCATCTAAATCTACCTTAGCATATCCACAGCCTTTCTTGAAGCTATTTTCCTGAGTCATAGAGACATAGAATGGATTCAACCCATTGATTTCGAGCATATTCCTTTTCGTTGCTTCAAGTTCCATGAGCATGGACATATTTTTTAGGACTGCCCTTTGAATGCCAAACTTAATCCCTTAGGCCCATCATCCAAAGTGGACAAGGAAGGGTTCAACAAAGCCCCAATCTGACGTATAATGAATAAGAAAACTCCCACCTCTAACCCTCCCAATGACCTGCACATTCAAAATAACTTCTCCATTTTATCTCATCAGAACCCTACCAAGAGTTTGGATACCATCATCCCTTCTTCAGAACTAGCAAAAATCTCTCCTACCTATCGTAACCCCGAGAAAACCCCTTCGCAGGACCTCATGCCTCTTCTTTCACACCCCTTTCCCTCTCTAGATAAAATGCATTTCCCCTTAGCAGAATACTTGTTAATGACAGATGAAATGGACTTTCCAAAAGTATATGATATGGAGTTAGGAGAATTGGATGTTTCATCCCTTTTGGAGGCTATTCGCAATGGATCTCTTGGTGTTGATATAATTGTAACTTCAAAATGTATTCACTTTTATTTCTTATCTATTGTATCCCGATGTTTATTCTGGGATGTACTTGTGTCATGACATGCCCCGATGTTCCTATCGGGAGGATCTATAATGTAAACAAGTCATGTCAAGTCATTGTGGGTAACCCTCCTATTGTCTAAGGGTTAAATTCCCCGCAGTTCCAGGGCACTAGTGTTATTAGACTCACCTAGTGAAGTCGCCCCTAGTAGGGTTTTACTCATGTCAGGAATTAGTCTAAATAGAGAGGTGACCTCTCTATTTATCACACATCTCATCCACACTCAGTTGTAGCGCATAGCTGAGGAAGAAGAAGACACTGGGGCTAGGAAGAAAGAGGTTACTGCTGTCAGGAGATCATCTTACTGTTTTGGGATTTTCTATTTTGGTGTTGATTCTATCTCTGAGGAAGTTGTGGGGTTTTCTCCATTTATGGTTTCCCCAGGAAAAACATTGTGTTCATTGTCTCGTGTGTTTGATTGATGTGCTTGTTGTTCTCTCGGTTAAAGATCCTAATGAAATGTTAGCTTAATGTTTAAAATCTAACATGGTATTATAGCTAACCTGAGAAGAGGACACTGTGCAGCTATGGGAACTAGGGCTTCCTATTTTGTGGATCTCTCTCCACATATTTTCAGCAAAATTAGGGTGAAATAACTCTCCTCCCTAGGCCGCATATTTCTGTCAAAGCAGAATCCAATTCTGAGGTTTTTCAGTTTTGGACCCAATATTGCTGCTGGAAATTAGGGCTTTTCACATAAGTGGAATTTTTCAGTGAGCCCAGGCCTAGATTGATATCCTCCCCAAAATTGAAGTTAGGGATCAAATTCAAAGCATTTGGTTGGACAGAACTCCAAAAAAGAAAAACATAAATCTGCTCCTAAACCAGCACTACAGGATTTCAGCTCCAAATCCAAATCTGACATCTTGACCTGGTAAGATATAAATATTTTGTGTTTCTATTTGAGGTTCTCATTTAAGATGTCTCATCATACCAAGCTTGATGAAAAGCTTGAGGGATCTAATAACTTCTGAGCTTGGAAGTATAGGATCTCCCTGGTCCTGAAAGAAAATGAGTTGGACTCCTACATCCATGAGGAGCTTCTAGTTCCAGAGGGATATGAGGCCAAGGCCTTACATAAGAAGAAGTTGGTTATGGAAAAGAGGATCATTGTAGATTCTATCAATGATCACCGCATTCCAAAGGTGTCCTCCCTCAAGACACCTAAATCCATGTTTTATTCCCTAACCAAATTGTTTGAAGGGAAGAACATCAATCGAAAGATGAATCTAAGGAACCAGTTGAAGAATGTCAAGATCCAGAATGAGGAGACCATCCAGTCATACTTCATAAGGATATCCCAGATCAAAAACAACTAGAAGCTGTAGATGAAGAAGTGGAGAATGCATAAATTGTGATGACAACATTGAATGGCCTCCCTAGGTCATGGGATTCTTTCATCCAAGGAATCTGTGCTAGAAAGAAGTTGGTCAAGTTTAGTAGACTGTGGGAAGAATGTTCTCAAGAAGAAGCTCAGATAGCAACTCGAGAAGAAAAGATGGGAAGTGAAGATAAATCTCTCACAGTGCACTCCAAGAAAGGAAGAAGGGAAAATCATCATCACCAAGGTAAGCATTCTCATCAGAAAAATAATTTTGTAACAAGGGATCCATCCAAACTCAGATGTTATACATGCGATGAAATAGGATACTTTGCTAAAAATTATCCCAAGAATAAGAATGGATCCAAGAAGAAGAGGAACTCCAAAAGAAGGCATCATGCTCACACTGCTGAGGATGATGATCCTCCCAAGAAGAGAGTAAAACAAGAAAGTGAAGACTCTTCAAGTGAAGATGAATATGTTCTGATCTTCGCTCTCATAGGAACTGTCACTCATGGAAGCAAATATTGTCTTATTGACAGTCGGGCTTCCAAGCATATGACGGGTTTCAAGGAATCCTTTGAGAACCTATCCGAACATAATTCACCCCATAAGGTGAAGCTTGGGGATGACTACCAATATCCCATAAAAGGTAGTGGTGAATCCTCCTACAAGCTAGACTCCAAAAAGTATATAAAAATGAAAGATGTCTTGTTTGTACCAGGACTAAAGAAGAATCTTCTATCCATATCAGCATTAGATGCAAAAGGCATGAGGGTTGCATTTGTAGATGGCCAAGAGGAAATACTATTGATGATGCAATAGTGATTGGAGAATAAGAAGGAGGTTTATACAAGCTAAAGGGCCATCCAGAACAAGCTATGGTCCATGACACAGTAGATCCAAATGAACTTTGGCATAGAAGGCTTGCACATGTGCATTAAAGAGCACTACCACTTGCAAGCAAAGCTATTGAAGGTCTTCCATAAATTCAAGCAAAATATGAAGGGGTCTGCAAAGGATGTGTGAAAGGAAAGAACACAAAGAACACATTTCCAAGTAGTGAAAGCAAAGCAAAAGGAATCTTGAAAATCATCCACTCCGATGTATGTGGACCAATGTCATCAAGTTCACTAAGTGGGTATGTATACTATGTTTCTTTCATTGATGACTTTTCTAGGAAGACATGGATTTACTTCATGAAGAACAAGTATGAATTTTTTAGCAAGTTCAAGGAATTCAAATCCTTGATCGAGAACCACACAGAAAAGAAGATCAAGACTTTTAGATCAGATAATGGCGAAGAATTCACAACAAATGAATTCAAAGACTTATGCAAAGAATCAGGGATTAAGAGGGAGTTGTCCACTCCTTACAATCCACAATAGAATGGGGTTGTAGAAAGGAAGAATAGAACCATCATGGAAGCTGCGAGAGCAATGCTTCATGATCAAGATCTTCCTATGCATCTATGGGCAGAAGCAGCCAGAACAGTGGTGTATGTACAGAACTGTACTCCACATAGAGTACTTGAGAAGAAGACTCCTGAAGAAGTTTTCTACAGCAAGAAACTAGAATTCAGCCATCTCAGAATATTCAGCTGTCCAGTGTACATACACATACCAAAAGAAAAGAGAACAAAACTAGATCCTTCAGGAAAGAAGGGTATATTTATGGGATACTCTGAAAGCTTGAAAGCTTACAGAATATACTTCCTAGGATTCAATAATATTGACATCAGCAGGGATGTAGCATTTAATGAAGAAACAGCCTACAACAAATCCAAAAAGAGACCTGCTGAAGATACGGAAGAAGCAGACACACCCAAAATTCATGATAAAACCATGAATGAAGAAATTCAAGAAGAAGATTGAGAATTTGAAGAACCACAAATACCTGTAGATCCACCTCTAGAAAAGAATCCTCACAAGAGGAAACCTACTAGGGTACAAGAGATTATCCAAGGTGAGGAAAGATATGGGGCTCCAGAAGAGAAAGAAAGAGAACCAGATCTTGCTCTGGATATGTATCTTTACTATGTGATGTTATCAATAAAGAACCTTCCGACTATGAAGAAGCGGAAGAACGAAAAGAATGGAAGGATGCTATGATCAAAGAGTATCAATTGATCATGAAGAATGATGTTTGGGATGTTGTCCCAATACCAAAAGGGAAGTCAGTTGTAACTTCCAAATTGATCTACAAGATCAAGCATGCTGTAGATGGTAGCATAGAGAAATATAAGGCAATATTTGTGGCTCGCGGTTTCTCATAGAAAGAAGGAATAGATTATGAAGAAACCTTTGCACCTGTAGCCACATACACTTCCATCAGATCGTTACTTGCTTTGGCTGTAGTAATGAAATGGAAGATACACCAAATGTATGTCAAGACTGCTTTCTTGAATGGTGTAGTGGAAGAGGAAGTGTATGTAGAATAGCCACTCAGTTTTGAGACACATGACAGGGAGTCTCATGTGTGCAGATTGAAGAAAGCCCTGTACGGTTTGAAATAGTCACCCAGGACATGGTACGATAGAATTGACAGCTTTCTATCTAGTTTGGGCTTTACCAAGAGTAAAGCAGATTCCAACCTTTACTACAAGGTTGAAGATGGAAACCCAATGATGCTTCTACTATATGTAGATGATCTGTTTGTAACAGGTATGGATGGGTTGATTGCTGACATGAAGAGAAAGCTTGATGTTGAGTTCAAAATGAAGGACTTGGGTATGATGCATTATTTTCTAGGCATGGAGGTGTGGCAGAATAATGATGGAATCTCCCTCGGATAAGGGAAGTATGCAGTAGAGATCCTGAAGAGGTTTGGGATGATGGAATGCAAGGCTATGGCCACACCTATGGCATCAAATCTAAAGCTATTGAGTGATGCTTCATCAGAAGTGGTTGATTCTATGATGTATCATTAGATGATTGGGTCCTTGATGTACCTAACAAACACGATACTAGATACTTGCTTTGTTGTGAACACCTTGATCTAGTTCTTGACAGATCCGAGACATGTTCACTTGATTGCTGCAAAGCACATTCTGAGGTACCTGAGGGGTACAATTGATTATGGGCTCAAGTATGAGGCAAATCAAAAGATTAACCTAGAGGTTTATCTTGATTCAGATTGGGCAGGCAGTGCCATCGATAGGAACAGCACTTCAGGCTATTTCTTTAGTATGGGATCAGGTGTGATCTCTTGGTTTAGCAGGAAGCAATCCTGTGTGGCACTAATTACAACTGAAGTAGAGTATATCGTAGCTTGTTCAGCTAGTTGTGAGGCAGTATGGCTATGGAAGCTACTATCTGATTTATTTGATCTCCAGATGGATACTACTTGTATGCATTGTGACAACCAGAGTTGCATGAAGTTGTCAAACAATACAGTGTTTCATGACAAGTCGAAGCATATCGAGATCAAGTATCACTATATCAGGGATATGGTGTAGCAGGGAGCAGTGAAGCTCCAGTATGTTGCAATGAAGGAACAGATAGCTGGTGCGTTCATGAATCCATTGGCCAGGGTGAAGTTCAAGTACTTTAGGGAGAAGCTTGGTGTTCTCCAGATCGAGGTTTCCTCCAAGGGAAAGTGATGAGACCCATAGCCATTCTGACATGGTGAGAGGATTGGTTCCTTCCATGGTCATATTTAAGGGCTAAGCCATTCTATCATGGTGAGAGGATTGGTTCCTTCCATGTCAGATATGAGTGTTGAATCCATAGCCATTCTGATGAGTAGGTCAGATTTAAGGGCTGAGCCATTCTATCATGGTGAGAGGATTGGTTCCTTCCATGTCAGATGTGAGTGCTGGCCATTCTAACGAGTAGGTTAGATGTAAGGGAAAATGCCATTCTCTAGGAGAATGGAGGCACCTGGTCAGTTACTAGGTAGCTCAGTCTAGGACTGGGGGCCATTCTAATATGACTGTAGGATTGGTTCCTACAAGATCATATGTGAGTGCATGCCTTTTCGAACATGCATGTTGGATTGTTCCTCGCATGTGTTGAATGTAAGTGCAGAGCCTTTCTTGATCATTGGTTGAACAAATGTAAGTGCTGAGCCTTTCTTGATCATTGGTTGAACAGATGTAAGTACTGTGCCTTTCCTGATAATTGGTTGAACGGATGTAAGTGCAAGAGCCTTTCTAACATTGGTTGTCAGATGTAAGTCTAGAGCCTTTTGGCATGGAGGATTGGTTCCTTGCATGGCCAAGTGTAAGTGTTGGGCCATTCCAATCATTGGTTGAATGGATGTGAGTGCTAGGCCTTTCTGACAGGGTTGTGGGCTGTGTTACCACATGGTCATATGTGAGTGTTGGGAATTTCCTTTCTGATATGATTATAGGATTAGTTCCTACATGATTAGATGTAAGTGTTGGGCAGGCCATTCTAACTTAAGTGTCAAATATAAGCATTAAAGAATACCTACATGGTGGCTAGGCCTACATCCAGCATGAAAAAAGGCTAGCTCTATAGAACTTCATGTGATGAGAAGAATCATGAGATAGCACCGGTGAAGATTCGGTGTTGATGATCCAGCAGAGATGATCCAGATCAAGGGATGATCTAGATCCAGAGATGATGCTCCAGAAATGATCCAGATCGAGTGATGATCCAGATCCAGTGATGATGATCCAGATCAAGTGATGATGATCTAGATCGAGTGATGATCCAGATCCGAAGATGAAGATGACTTGAAGACGAAGATGACTTGAAGACAAATATGACTTGAAGACAAAGATGAATTGAATATGAATATGACTTGAAGATGAAGATGACTTGAAGATGCAGATGACAAGATGATCCAGAGAAGAATACCAGTGATGAAAATTGTGTTGAGAGAATACCTTCCTAGTTAAGAGGGAGTGTTGATGTAATTGTAACTTCGGAATGTATTCACTTGTATTTCTTATGTATTGTAACCCGATGTTTATTTCAGGATGCACTTGTGTCATGTCATGCCCCAATGTTCCTATCGGGAGGATCTATAATGTAAACAAGTCATGTCAATTCATTGTGGATAACCCTCCTATTGTCTAAGGGTTAAAGTCCCCATAGTTCTAGGGCACTAGGGTTATTAGACTCACCTAGTGAAGTCGGCCCTATTAGGGTTTTAGTCATGTCGGGAATTAGTATAAATAGAGAGGTGACCTCTCTATTTATCACACATGTCATCCACACTCAGTTGTAGTGCATAGCTGAGGAAGAGAAAGACATTGGGGCAAGGAAGAAAGAGGTTACTGCTATCGGGAGATCATCTTATTGTTTTGGGTATCACTTTAGTGTTGATTCTATCTCTGAGGAATTTGTGGGGTTTTCTCCATTTACGGTTTCCCCGGGAAAAACATTTGTTCATTGTCTCTTGTGTTTGATTGTTGTGCTTTTTTTTCTCTCAATTAAAGATCCTAATGAAATGTTAGCTTAATGTTTAAAATCTAACACTTGGAAGATACCAACTCATCAACTAGATCTCTTGGAATATATGTATCACTCTATAGATATGGAAAAACATCTCCCCAAGAAGACTAAAACATATGAGAAAACCTCAGGGAAGAATCATATGAGCATAAATGCTCAAAAGAACAAAGACATGCTAAAAATACAAGGAGATACTCCTAAAAAGGGAAGAAAATCCAACAGATAAGTAATCAAGGAATTGGGATCCTATTTAATAGACTCGGGGTAGAGTGCCCAAATGGACTCTCACTTTTATCCCACCATTTAAATGGAATTAAAATTCATTTCATGGACATTAGAGGAATCGGGAGTGATTCCAAACAAAGAATGCTCAAAAACTAGATTCTTAATGAAAAACATGTTGCTATAATGCTATAAGAACCCAAACGTTCAGAGAAAAAGATCCAAGTTTTAGTGAATCAATGTTGTAAGAATGATCAATTCATAGCTCTAGATTCCAGAGGAAGCGCAGGAGGATTGGCAATTATATGGGACCCCAACCTTCTACACATTAAAGGATTCCTCTGTTCTCAAAACACTCTTTCTCAATGTTTTAAGATCAATGGAACCACCCAGGAAGGTGTGATCATCAATGTTTATGGAAACCAACAAATAGAGAAAAAACTCTATTTTCTCAATCACTTAGCCTGGTTGAAGGCCCGAAACCCCTCCCAAAATTGGATTATTGGAGGGGATTTCAATATGAATAATTCGAAAGCTTGACAGGGATAGTGCGGCTCTTCAAAATCTCATGATAGATCGTAAGCTAGAATATATGAAAACCACTAATGGCATATATACTTGGAATAACTGCAGAGGGGGAGACAAGAAGGTGGATTTTCAATTGGATAGATTTATCAATTTTTATATGCTTTTGTAAAACCAAATCAACCTTTCTATTACCATTCTCCCTATGGTTGAATTAGACCATTGGCCTATTTTCCTTCTCATGGAATTGGAAGGCACCCACTATAAAAGGTATTTTAGGTTCAAAAAAATTTGGCTCTCTCACCCATACTTCATGTTAACAATTCAAGAATGGTGGCTTGACTCAACCCACATTGAAGGCTCAGTCATGTACAGATTTCAACAAAGACTGAAGCAACTAAAATTTAATCTCAAATAGTGGAACAAAATGGATTTTGGTAAAATATTTTAGCAAAAACAAAAATTGGAAATTCAACTAAATGCTACCCAACTGCAAGCCATCCAATTGGGGTACACAAATGAGCTAAAATATCAAGAGAGAGAGACATAGGAGTAGATAAACATAAGGTACCAACAAGAGGAAATTCTATGGAAGTAGAAATCCCGAATTTGATGGCTTGAGGGATAAAAGAATACCAAATTCTTCCATAACTCCATGCTTCAAAGAAGGCAACATAATAGGATAACTAGGCCCAACTCCGATCAAGGAACTGTGTTACAAACTAGTCAGGAAATTGAGCAGGAGTTGGTCCACTTTTATAAGGACCTCCTCACCAAACCAATAAGGGATAGATATCCATCCATCCAACAATTTCTGTAGCACATCCCTAACATCATATTGGATGATCGGAATCTCATCCTTTCACAAGACACCACGATGCATGAAGTGGAAACAGCAGTGATGGAAATGAACCTAGGGAAGGCCCCAGGTTTGGATGGCTTCACAACGGATTTTTTCCAAGATTGTTGGAACATCATTAAACAAGATGTTTGGTGGGTGTTGGAATCTTCCAGAAAATATATCCTTATCCTTCCTACCTTGAATTCCACCTTCCTCACCCTTATCCCTAAAACTAATAAACATGTTGATTCCTCAAATTTCAGGCCCATCACGCTTTTTAATGTTTCCACAAAATCATTTCCAATCGACTGAAGCCTCTCCTCCCTTTTATCATCTCCCTGGAGAAAACAGATTATGTAGAAGGAAGTAAAATCCTAGATGGTATCATCATTGCCCATGAATAAATACACTCTCTCAAAAACTCAAAGCAATCTGGCATGCTCATCAAGTTGGATATGTCCAAATCCTTTGACAAAATAAGCTATCAATTCCTTAGAGAGATGCTTTTAGCATTTGGATTCTCACCGTATTGGGTGAATTGGGCATTATCTTTAGCCTCTTCACCCTTCTTTTTAATTTTGGTTAATGGATCCCCCTCAACCACTTTTTCTAGCTCATGAGGCATCAAGCAGGGGGGGAATTATCTCCTTACCTTCTCATCATTCTAATAGAAGGTTTGGTGAGATTCATCAAAGCTCATGTGCAGGAACTTCGTATCCAAGGGCTCAACCTCACCTCCAATGCAACTTATCATTCTCATCTCCAGTTCATTGATGATACCATGTTAATGGGGAAATCCTTTGTTATAGAAGAAAAATCCTTCAATATCATCCTTAAAATATTTTGGGATGCCTCAGGGATGTCTATCAACAACCTCAATTCTTACCTAGATTTACATCACCAGGATCCTGGGCTTCTAGAAGGCCACCCTCCCCTCTAAATTTATATGTTCCCCCCTCATTGTGGTGGCCCTCAATAAATCCTATTAGAAATACCTTGTTTCCAAGTTGGAACTCAATCTCTCCTCCTAGACTTTCAGGACTCTGAATTTCCTTGGACACCTATCCCTCATTAAATCTATCTTGCAAACCATGCCTTTGTACTTATTCTTTGTTATGGCTGATCCAAATCATGTACTCAAATCCATATGCAATTTCCAGAGAAATTTATTGTGGGGAGGAGCTTTACAACACAGAAAATGGCCTCTTCTAGATTGGAAAACACTCTGTAAAGACAAAAGCAATGGAGTTCTAGGACTTAGGTACCCTCTCATCCTAAACAAAATCCTTTGCGCGAAGCTATGGTGGAGATTCCTCACTGAACCAACCCTTCCCTGGACTATCATATGGCGAGACAAATAAGCTAAGGATGTGCCTCATGATGGTATCATCAGGATGGAATATATACTAAGGGGATCGACAATCTGGAACTCTTCCTCGGAACAATGATATATCATTCATAAGCACAGTTTCTAGGAGATACAAAATGGAAATACTTCCCTATTCTGCGAGGACTCTTGGTAGCAACTCCCTTTGTTACAAGTAAGAGATTACACTCACAAGATACAAATTCGCATGCAACAAATAGGAAAATTCAAAGTGGCACATTATTGGACTCCACCTGCTCATCAAAAAATATGTCCTTACTAGCTCCCCCAAAGAGAATGGATGTGAAATGAGGCCATATAGGAGAATCATGACTTATGGAACTCCTTAAACTCCAGGAAAATTCTTGGTAATCAAATCCCATACAAGTTTCGATGGGGACATCAACCAAATGGATACTTATTGGTCAAAGAAGCCTATAATATGGAACATCCTAATGGGAGACATTCCAATGATTACTTTTTGGGAAACCATCCAGGACTCCCATCTTTGCACAAAAGTCAAAACTTTCTTGTGGCTCATAGGACATGTTAAAAATATTCCCTAGTACCAAATTCATAAGAGAGGCTTTTAGGGCCCTTCGATGTGTGTTCTATGTGATCAAGAGGAGGAAACTTTAGAGCATATCTATAACAATTTCCATTTTGATTCCATGATTTGGGATTTGGGATCCATTCTCTTCAGAAGATCAGATCGGGATAGATCCTGTACCAGTGCCACTATCCGCAATTGGTACCCTCCTCCGTAAACTGGTCCAATTATTAACAGGTTGTGGGGGATCTTCCTAGGCCTTGAGCTCTGGAACCTCTTGTCACGTCCCCACCCCTCTACTTGGTGGAGATGACATGACTAACATAGATGCTAACAATCTAATCCAGTCAATATAACCCCATGAACATAAACTAAAATGCATTGAACTTAAACATACACATATGCATAAGTAATTAACATACAGTAGAAGCAAAATTCATTCATTCATGGCATTTTAACATGTTCATATTAAATCATATATAGATGCAGAGATAAAATAGACAAGAATACTTATCTTGAAATAAATTTTTCCCACAACCAGCTACATCGCTGCAACGTTCCACCCAACCATAGGCCAGTGCGCTCATCAATCTCTCAGCAACACTGCCACCCCCGATCTAAGCATGATTTCCACAAGGAATAAGGGGAACACTAGCAGGCTCACATGTAGCCAAGGATACACAAAACTGAGCCAAGCCAACACAGTTGGGTTTATCAAGCTAACAGGGAGCTAGAAAAGATGGCTTCTAAGCTAATGGTCTCAATGAAGAATTATGGACACCTACACTAGAACTATCCTGACTTCTAAAACATCCACACACACCAAACACAAGGAAGCATCCCCTTCTCTACTACACAGTCCCTCGGGCTATGCCTTCCCTTCTAGTGTTATTTAGGGGGTACAAAGAAGAAATATAGCCCTCTAGCTCTGTCTGTGAGGTTCCTGCACACACTATGTTTATCAAGCAGACTCATACCCCAATTCCACTCCCAATTCAATGCTGGACAAATCCAAAATATGCACCCACAACACAATACGATTTTTGGGTTTGAAGAAAAACAATATGGGCAACAAAAACAAATTTCCAAGATGGGTAAAATAACCCCCTAACATCAATTTGATTTCTAGGGACATTTTGGCCCTAACGTAGCCAAAACAGACTCAACAACACCCAAAATCGTGGGTCTCTTCTTCCCCTCACTGGGCATTTCTAGAAAACAATTTCCAACTTGGAAATAGTGGGAAAAATGCAACAAAACATGGGGAAGGAAAGTTAGCCACTGATAATCACCAAAAAACAATTTCCCAACCTAAGAAAAATGAGGTAACAACCAAAAACGTGAATGGTTTCACACACAGGAAGTTCTGAATGCTTGAAATAGCTCACATGAAGGAAAAAATGATGAGGAAAACATGAAAAACATGAAAGCATCAAAGCATGGTAGAATGGAATACGTTTTTGGGTTTTCACTTTCCCAAGGAGTCAAAAAGCATTTCCCAAAAATAGATGGCTTCTCCAATTCAAACTTGGGCTATTATACCTTTCCCATCCCATGCAATAACCAACTCAACCAACTTCTGGCAGTAATAAATGATTGGGTGAATAAGACAAGAAAGGTAGTTGATAGTTTGGTGGGTTATCCCTTTGACATTTGGCTTTTCCCCATTAGCCCCAAAGGTTAAATATTCCCCCCCACTTATCCTTAGGAAATCATGCCCCTTCTCATTATGGTTTCATTCACATAGTTGGTTGTGGGTTTTTAATAAAAATGCATATGTACATGGTGTCCATAATTATAACGTGCTTGGCTAGCACAAAATACCATCGGCATCGATTTTAATCACCAAAACATAAAACAATAATCCATGGAGGGGATTTTTCCCTTAGCTCCACACCATGATTAATTACTATATATACATCAGATACATTTAATGCAAACGGGGTCAAAACCGAGGTGTTACATTCCCCTCCCCCTTCAATAGCATTGTCCTTAGTGCTTTACAAAAATTGAACAAAAATGCTACAATGGCATCACCTCAATGCTCCGCAGAATTGAACAAAAATGGATGTGCCAATTGCATGGCATCCTCTAGCTCCCATGTAGCCTCTTCAAGACTGTAGTGCTCCCATTACACCTTTACCTACCCTATGGCTCAATTCTGGAGCATTGTGACCTTCCTATTGATGATGCCATTGGCTCGATTTGGAACTCTCCCTCGGGTTCCACCTAAATCACATCCCAATTTATCACATGTTTATGATCATGTACATATTTCTTAAGCAAAGAAACATGAAAAACATTAAGAGCTCTAGTGATAGCAGGCAATGCAAGTCTATATGCAACTGGCCAAATTCTTTCAAGCACTTCAAACGGCTCACAATATCTAGATGACAACTTGGCACAACTTCCAAGCTTCAAGGAACTCTTCTTTACCCTCACTCTGACATAAACATTATCCCCAACACTGAACTCTCTGTTCACCCTATGATTATATGCATATCTTTTCTATCTGTCCTAAGCTGATTTCATATTTTGCCTAATCTTTACAACCTCCTGCTCCATCTCCTTGAGCAATTTTGGCCCAAGCACAATCCTGTTCACTGGATAATTGGAAGTCACTGGTGTCCTACATCTCCTACCATACAAAGCTTCATATGGACTCATCCTCAAGGATGCTTGTTGTCCATTGTTATAAGCAAACTCCACCAAGTGTAAATAATCTTCCCACTTGGTTGGTTTGTCCATCACATACATGTGAAGCATGTATTCAAGCACTTTATTTACTCTCTCTACCTTCCCATCAGTATGAGGATGGTAGACAGTGCTGAAGTTCAACTTTGTACCCAAATCTGCAAACAAACCCTTCCAAAAATTGGAAGTGAACTTGACATCTCTGTCAGAGACTATTTCCTTAGGAAATGCATGCAATTTGAAAATATCCTTCATGAATATCTTTGCAATGTCATCAATCTTGAGCGTAGAGTAAACTGATATAAAATGTGTTTCCTTCATCAACTTTTCCACCACAACCATGATGGAATCATGTTGTCTCCAACTCATTGGTAGTCCTGTAATAAAATCCATGGAAATAACTTCCCATTTCCATTCTGGAACTAGCAAAGGCTGCAAAAAACATGCAGGGTGTTAATGCTCAACCTTTACCTACTAACATTTCATGTGCCTTGAAATGTACTCAACCATGTCCTTTTTCATTCCTGGCCAAAAATACTTCTTTCTAGTTGTAGCAATTGTCTTATGATATCCTAGATGACTAGAATATGGAGCTTAGTGGACCTCATCCATAACCATTCTCCTCAAATATGCTTTATTTGGAATATAGACTCTATTATTATAAGTAAGAAGTCCATATTCTTCCAATTTATATCCCTGATACCTCTTCTCAAGACTTTGCTGCTGCAATTTGTCTTTTACTAGCTCATACAATTCATCTCCAGCAGTATGATTGACAATCTGTTGTCTTAAATCTGACTAGAAAATACTAAGAGATGCCACATGCATTTCCTGCACCTTCCTGCTGAGTGCATCAGCTACCTTATTCTCCTTTACTTTTATGTGCTTAATTTTTAAATTAAATTCACATAAAAACTCCAGCCATATAGCTTTCCTAGCATTTAACGTTGGATGTGTTGATGTATTTGTAACTACGGAATGTATTCACTTATATATCTTATGTCTTGTATCCGATGTTTATTCTGGGATGTCTCTGTAATGTAATTGAGCCATGTCATGCCCCGATGTTCTGATCGGGAGGATCTATAATGTAAACAAGTCATGTCAAGTCCTTGTGGGTAACCCTCCTATTGATCAAGGGTTAAAGTCCCCGCAATTCCGGGGCACTAGGGTTATTAGACTCACCTAGTGAAGTCGGCCCTAGTTGGGTTTAGTCAAGTCGGGAATTAGTATAAATAGAGAGCTAGCCTCTCTATTTATCACACACTCACTCACACTCAGTTGTAGTGCATATCTGAGGAAGAAGAAGACATTGGGGCTAGGAAGAAAGAGGTTACTGCTGTCAGGAGATCATCTTACTATTTTGGGATTTTCTATTTTTGTGTTGATTTTATCTCTGAGGAAGTTGCGAGGTTTTCTCCATTTATGGTTTCCCCGAGGAAAAACATTGTGTTCATTGTTTCTTGTGTTTTATTGTTGTGCTTGTTATTCTCTCAATTAAAGATCCTAATAATGCTAGCTTAATGTTAAAAATCTAACATGGTAGCAGAGCTAACCTAAGAAGAAGACACTCTGCGGCTGCGAAAACTAGGGCTTCCTATTTTTTGGATCATCCTCCACATATTTTCAGCAAAAGTAGGGTGTAATAACTCTCCTCCCTAGGGTGCATCTTTCTATCAAAGTAGAATCCAATTCTGAGGTTTTTCAGTTTTGGACCCGACACTACTACTGAAAATTAGGGATTTTCACATAACTGGAATTTTTCATTGAGCCCAAGCCTGGATTGATCTCCTCCCCAAAATCAAAGTTAGGGATCAAGATCAAAGCATTTGGTTGGATAGAATTCCGAAAAAGCAAAACCCTAATCTGCTCCTAAACCAGCACTGCAGAATTTCAGATCCGACATCTTGACCTGGTAAGATCTAAATATTTTGTATTTCTATTTGAGGTTCTCAATTAAGATGTCTCATCATACCAATATTGATGAAAAGCTTGAGGGAGCTGATAACTTCTGAGCCTGGAAGTATAGGATCTCCCTGGTCCTGGAAGAGAATGAGTTGGACTCCTACATCAATGAGGAGGTTCCAGTTCCAGAGGGAGATGAGGCTAAGGCCTTACATAAGAAGAAGTTGGTTATGGAAAAGAGGATTACTGCTTATTCAATCAAGGATCACCTCATACCATAGGTGTCCTCCATAAAGACACCTAAAGATATGTTTGATGCCCTAACCAAATTGTTTCAAGGGAAGAACATAAACCGGAAGATGACCTTGAGGAACCAATTGAAGAATGTGAAGATCCAGAATGTAGAAACCATCCAGTCTTACTTTACAAGGGTTTCTCAGATCAAAGAACAATTGGAAGCAGTAGATGAAGAAGTGGAGAATGCAGAGATTGTAATGACCACCTTGAATGGTCTCCCTAGGACATGGGACTCTTTCATTCAAGGGGTCTATGTCATAAAGAAGTTAGTCAATTTCAGCAGACTATGGGAAGAATGCTCTCAAGAAGAAGCTCAGATAGCAGCTCGAGAAGAGAAGATGGGAAGTGAAGATCAAGATCTCACGGTACAATCCAAGAAAACCAGATCTAGCCACCACAGAAGTAAGTACTCTCATCAAAGGAATAACTTTAGAAAGCCTAGAGATAAGTCTAAGTTCATTTACTATACATGTAATGAAAGAGGACACTTTGCTAGAGATTGTCCTAAGAACAAAAGTAGCTCTCACAAGAAGAAGGGAAATAAGAGAAGACACCATGTTCATGCTACAGAGGATGATGAACCTTGTGACAAAGAGAAACATACAAGTCAGTGATGATTCTTCAAGTGATGAAGAATATGTTCTGATCTTCTCTCTCATGGGAACTATCACACATGGTAGCAATGATTGGCTTATAGACAGCGATGCTTCCAAGCACATTGTTATAGCTGATTTTACCACACATGGTGAATCACACTTTTATGGCCTCCCTTGTCCCTCTGTAGACTCCTTAGACCCCATGGACAATGTTTTTACCTTTGATGTTTCCTAGATCATCCCTAAAAACATGCTAAAATTGCCATACGTGACTTTTAAACCCTTTCTCGCGTATATTCGCAGATTTGACTCCTAAAACCGCATACATTGAGATGTGTCCAAAAGGCCATATTCTTTTGGAGTTTTCCTTGATGTGGATCCAACTCACTTGTCTCTTGGCCTTCCATATTCCTTGAGATCGCTCGAATTCAACCTTTCATTACCCCATTGAAGAGCTATATAAGGAACCCTTTGGATACATTGAAGGCATGAGAAATTGAGAGTAAGAGAACTATAGTCCATTGTTGGTGGAACTTATACTTGAGTCTACATCCCTTTGTCCCTTGGAGAACTTTTGTGTTCTTCCCAAGCTTGCCTTTTGCTTGTGAGCTTGCTATCGAGAGATGGAGGATTGAAGTGGTGGAGGCCCAAGTGGGGGACTCAATTTATCTGATTCACAGATGTGCCAATAGAGGTTGTATCCATTGTAATCTCTATTTTATATTAATAGAAATATATTTTCCTGTCCAATAATGTGTATTTGAATGAATATTTGATCCATGGATGATTTCAAATGCTTATATGTTATTGATTATATATGCTAGAGTAGTGCTAACACAAATATATATAGCGTACTTGTCTTGTTTGTTGATTGTTGAGGAATAAATTTATCAATACAAGCTGGAGTTGGAAAGCTCAACGGGGATCTACATCAACTGTCCAAAATAAGGTACGAATTGAGATCCTTTAGTGTTAGATATTTGATTTCTCTTGCATATAGGAAAGGATTGATTTCTAGAGTCAAGCTGTCTGTTGCGGTACCCCAAGCCATAGGAATTTCTCTCTGTAACACACATGATAGGATTTAAGGAATCCTTTGTGAAATTATCTGAACATGAATCACCCCACAAGGTGAAACTTGAAGATGACTACCAGTATCCAATAAAAGGTAGTGGGGAATCCTCATACAAGCTAGACTATAGAAAGTCTATCAAGATGAAAGATGTATTATTTGTACCTGGACTAAAGAAGAACCTCCTCTCCATATCTGCATTAGATGCAACAGGAATGAGGGTTGCATTTGTAGATGGCCAAGTCCTCATGTGGCCAAAGGTGTCAAAACCCCAAATTTTTCGAAAAATTTAAAATTTTGAAAATACATATAATTAATGATAATGCAGTCTGCTAACAGCCACAATTATTATTATAAGTTATTTGGTTAACAGATTAGTTAATACATAACCTAAATTAATTACATGGTTAAGTTCAGCTTATAGAATAATTTATTTTTTCAATTTGCTGATGAGTTTTACTTTGCGACAAGTAGGTGGAACTGTCTTCGATTCTGGGGCTTACTTAACTTTTAAGCTAACACAGAAAGTTTAATTTTCTTCACAGGTTTACAGGTAAGAAAGATCCAGTAGTGCTTATCAATATTCATAAAGTATACAGATATATTTTTGTTGCAAAAACAATAGCTTGGTAAAATATATGCTACTCCAAATTTATTTACTTCTACGAGGTAAAACAAACAGTTTGTTCTTCTGTCTAAAATGCCAAAGATACATATATAGAAGAGATTCTATATTGACTGTAATTAGTAACGATCATTAGCTCTTCGGTTTATAATCTATGACTTTTTTTGTAGACTAACTTCACCTAGAGTGCATATCCTATACTGCTGTAAATGTTTCTTTAATAGTAATACATTATCGACTTAATAAGATTGGTATAAGCAAGTATTGATTACTCATTTTCTGTAATTACTTAGACAGTATCAAAGATTGTATTATTGATCAATCCTGAAATAACTTAAGTACTTCATATAGTTAGTAATGGCCCAAAGGACATTAACTTTGCTGAACTGACTATGTATAGGATTTATAGACATTGTCCGAGTATTGTCACTCACAGATCTAACTTCTATTATATTAAACAATATCTACGTAATTCATCATGTACATATTGCCTTTAAACTTCCTGTAGTTCTGAGTTAAAGACAGCTAGGGTTACAGTTTATGGTTCAAACCAAAACTATGTTCTTATACGATTTCATGTCTCAACATAAATGTTGATGACATTGTAATAATCTATGCACAATTATTAATAAGACTTTATGTTAATATCCTAGCTTCTATAGCTTGAGGCTTAAAAGACAATTGTAACTATACTATTACAATACTACCAAATGGTCTAATTGGTAGCGAAGAACTAAAGTTTTTCATACATAACATGTTTGGAACAAAATTATCAACTTATGTTATTATGACCATCAAAAGTTTATTAACAAGCCTAAATGGAACAATAAGAAACTATGTGGCTTAGAACCATAGTTTGCAAACATAATAGTTCGAAAAGTAATCATATGACATAACGAGGATATGATCTAGCACGAGAATTAACTTGGCATGAGTGAAGTTTATGAGGTTTGTTAATTTTATTGTTAACATAAACTTGATAGAATTATAACCGTTTTTCAATGTATAATCTATATTGCATAAGGTGGAAAGTTGTGACATTTGTCCACATCCACGATGAACTATTGTTAACCTTGAATATAATAACCATACCCTTTATTATACTATTGCTTTCAATGGTTTGCAGCATGCATCACGTGGTTGACTCCGAAATCGAAGAACCTTGTGGAATGTTTTGTCAACCAAATGATTGAGCGAAAAATCATTTTAAAAGATTGTTTATTTGATTGCATGCAGGGACTTTGTAAGTTACCCACTACATGGTAAATTATTTGCATGCATACGTGGATTCACCATGGCCAAGTGTTGAGATAATAAAATGGGATTGTGAACCCTAGCCTTTGTCATTTTCTTCGTCATTTTCAGGCCTCCGGCCGCTCTGCTATAGTGTCTTGGCCACCATGTAAGCTTAGTGTCTGGTTAAGGTTTTATCCTTCCATCATTGTTCTTGTCCTCTATATATCGTAAGCTTGTCTTGGAATAACGGGAGGAGAGCCGTGACAAAACATTCACTGCTTAAACTGTGTGTAGTTGATTTTCCTTACGGTTATTCCTCCACGGCTCGCTCGTTGGAAGGGTTATCAGATTGTAATTTTCTTTTTTCTTAACTTGGCAGCAAGGCAATGAGAGCCGTGACTTCTAAACTTGCGGTCTGGTCTATCTTAGGGTTTCTAGCAAGGTGAGTTCTCCAGTTTGGAAAGTGGTGACAACGCATGTTTCATTGTTTACTTGGCCGTCGCTCCCATTCTTTGACTGCCACTGGCTGTGGTTGCGCTTGTTTAGCCTACCTCTATCATATAAAAGATGAAGGGTTTGTTGATCTTTGTGTTGGTAGTGGCACTCCTATTCGTGGGTGGCTACATTACTTTTAAAACCAGGTAAAATTACTTGCTTATCTATTTCTTAAATTCATTTGTAGCTCTGTTAAATTATAAGTAAAAGTAATAACAACGATGTGGGTTATCTCACAGGTGACAGTAACGTCTTCCTTCACAGCTGGTGCAAAGCTTGGTCGAAATCTTGCTCACAGGTAAGCCCTGGTTATCCCATGGCAGTTCGTCCTTGTATCATTCCTTATGGAATGTTTGTTGGTTGGTCACCGTGGCCTGCAAAAGACCCTCGCGGTTAAAGTTTTCTTGGTTAAATTGTTGCGTTGTTTAGTTGGTTTATAAACCCTTGCTACTTGTAGGGTTTCCGGCTTAGACCGTAACTTGTAAATTGTTTATTTATGATTTTGTGCAAAGATATGTAAAGAATGGTGAAAGTCCTATTGAGCCGTTCTTTGTTAACCTTTAAAACGCAAGGATACATCTGTCTAGAGATTAGAATCGATTATTTTGATACTTCTATTGTAATTTTTGATACATTAGGGTTTCACCCTAACTCAGCTGTGTAAAGATGTATCTACTGTTTTTAAATTATCTCCTTTTTTAAAATATAATACTATTGTTTATTCTAATATTTCTTATATCGTAAAATTTGTTATTAAGCTTGGTTAATCGAGCATTTTTATGTTCTGTTAATAATCCAGTAAGCAATTACATTTTAATTTATTCTGTAAGTTATTTAAATAATACCTGTTTAAATAACTGTGTGTTATATGTAGGAATATTTATGCTTTCTTTATTATTTTTCTCTGTCCTTATGGGACTGTAATAATTATTTTATATTTAATAACTTCAGAAAAAATAAATAATCCAATTCTTTGGGTTGTACTTATGTAATTATATTGTTACACCTTTGAAGTACAAGCTTTATGCTATCTGATATGGTATTGTAATGTATTACTATATTTTATACTGTTTAATCTTGTGAGGGTTTCAACCTTGTTAATACTTTTATAAATGTTTTATTAGTTCAATTTGAATTTTAGTTTGTTCATAAGTAAATATTATTTCCATAAATAGTAATTTAACCTTACACTTAGTCTGTTTGTAAAAGGTACAGATGAGATAATATCTCATTGTTATACTATTATGATTTCTATAGCTAAATAATTTATAAAGAATCATGTTGTATTTATATTACCCTATTTATAATCTGAACATCATAAAATGTTAAGCAATAAGGGTAATAAAATAACTCTGTAAAAACAAATAACTTAGTTCCTTCCTTCACAGAAATAGTAGTATTTGTTTAAATTGAATCTTTTCTTAGGAGAGAGGTTAGTAACTTCAGAAATTGCAAAAGTACAGTTTGAATAAGATAAATAAATTGTTTACATTATCAACATAAATGAAATAAACCTAGCTAACATTCTTAAATCAATTAGTTTTATCATTAGAATTACATCAGGGTTATCTATCCTTACTTACAGTTTAGATTGCTGTAGATAAAATAGTTATCCTTAATAGGAAAAGAAATGAACTGCAAGGCTGAAAAGGCATTTTTACTTAAACTAATATTAAGCATTCAATTGCTATCTTCTTTTCCTTTTGTTTCAATATAGATATAAGGTTTACGGGAGTAAGTACTGTATAGAAGAATGATTCACCTACTAGAACATACTACTGTTAGTATAATGATATGACTTCTTTTCCTTTTTCTAAAATTCTACACACACAGTCTAGATCTAACACTACTCTATGAACAGACTAATATTTCTTCTGGTAAACAATTATCTAATGAAAGAAAACATTTCAATATTCATATCAAACATTTCATTTTATATTTATATCATACTTCATTCATTTAAATACACTACCTGTGCTAGAGTACGATTTGGATTACTCCAGATGGGGAAAAACACAGGTAGGATTTATTTTTCATCAAGAATAGATTTAGCATTAAACAAATAAGATATTTTACACTCAACAGTTTACATCATAACCTATAACATTCATCATTTGCTCACACATAGATATAAACTTTAACACAGAAATTAAAAGATAGCAGAACATGTTCTTAAAGCTGGATGACAACAGCAATGGGTGGTCATTCCTCCCTACCAAATCCTGGAGAATGCTCAAACAGTGACTTCTTAGGACCCCCAAGCCTGCTTTGGTCTCCTTGGCTGGAACTAGGTGGAGCAATCAACAAAGTACTAGTCCTGAGACTCAATACCAACTCTGCACACAGCAGTAAGATCTTTCAGCTGCAAAGTTGTACTAGATCAAGTTCCTGCAGTTTACCCCTCAAAACACCTTCCTTTCAATTTCCCTTTCCCAATGAATTTCTTGAAGTGCATTCACCTAAATGATTCTTCTCCCGGAATGAGCATCCTTAGCTCTCTACATTGGGCACTTTTATTAAGATTGCCTAGGTCTTTTTTGGGTTAGTTGTCATTAATTGAGCCACCTGCTCTGATCCCACTTTCTTGGGGAATCATGACCCCAAATGTAGGGAGGTTTCCACCTATAACATAGGAAGTGTTTGAGGATTCTGCCACTTGTCTTTTTGCTCTCCACCTAGTTCCCTCCACCAACTTGACCAGTACACACTTTTTAACAGCTCTCCCAAGCTGTTGTCTCCACTTTTATTTATTTAAAAATAAAATATTCAAAATTACATTCCACATCTTTTGACTCTGCTGAGTCATCAGTTTCAACTTAGCATTAAATTTAACATAATGTCTTGGAATCAAATCAAAATAAAATAACATTATTTTACAAAATTGGGGCATGTGACATACACACCCCCTTAGAATATAACATCATCCTCGATGTTATTTATTCTTCATCCTCTGAAGTCCCCTAGAACAAAATTGGATATGCATCTAACATTTTACTTTCCAATTCCCAAGTGGCTTCTTCAGGACTAAGGTGCTTCCATTGCACCTTCACTTGTCCAATGGTGCGGTTTTGAAGTGTAATTTCCCTCCTCCCGAGGATACAGTCCGATTCCACTAGAAATTATCCTTCTGGTTCCACCTGTACAACATTCCAATTAACCACATGAGTAGCATCATGAACATATTTCTTTAAAACAGAAATGTGAAAAACATTATGTACTCTTAAGTTAGGTGGTAATGCTAATTGATAAGCTACTTGACCAATCCTAGACAGAATTTCAAATGGACCACAGTAACGAGGTGCCAAGTTTCCACAAATCCCCAGTCTTAGAGAGATCTTCTTGGGCCTTACCTTGATGAACACATGTTCACCTACCTGAAACTCCTTTGGAGTTCTTTTCAAGTCTTCTTGACTTTTCTGCCGATCCTGTGCCACTTTCAGATTTCCCTGCACTTGTTTCACAATTTCCTCCATTTTTTTCAACAATTCTGGACCTATTACCAATCTATCTACTGGATTACTCCAAGATATAGGAGTATTACATTTTCGTCCATATAAAATTTCGAATGGACTGAATCTAGCTTATGTCTGATAATTATTATTATACGCAAATTCTACTAGATATATATAGTCCTCCCACTTACCTGGCTGATCTTTCACATACATTCTCAATAAATCTTCCAGTACTTGGTTTACCCTTTCGGTTTGTCCATCTATTTGAGGATGGAAAGAAGTACTAAAATTCAATGTTGTATTTAATCCTTTAAACAAATACTTCCAAAAGTTTCATGTGAACTTAGGATCTTTGTCTGAGATTATGACTTTTGGTACTCCATGTAATCGAAAAATCTGCTTTAGAAAAATATCAGCTATATTGGCAGCCTTGTAAGCAGTTTTAACAGGTATAAAATGAGCTGTCCTGCTTAACTTATCAACCACTACCATAATATAGTCATTATGATTTTGATTTCTAGGCAGTCCAGTAATAAAGTCTAGACTAATCACTTCCCATTTCCAGCTAGGAATAGGTAAAGGCTGTAGCAAACCAGCTGGGTGTTGGTGTTCGGTTTTTACCTGTTGATATTCTAAACACCTTGCAATATATTCAGCTACTTTAGTTTTCATATTTGACCAAAAATACTCTTTTCTTAGTATGGTTATAGTCTTTTGATAACCTGGATGGCCTGAATATGGTGTTTTATGGATTTCATCCAGAATTAACAGCTTGACCTTAGGTACGTTAGGTACATACAGTTTATTTTTATATAGTAAAAATTCTTTTTCATTTAAACTGTAACCTTTTATTAATCTTTCTGTAGGGTTTTCCTTAGCTTTAGCTTGCAATTTCTGATAAATTTCATCTTGTTTTACTCCTTCTTCAAGTTGTTCATCTAAGTCTGAAATGTAAGTGCTAATTGTTGTTGCAAAATTCAGCCTTGCGTTACTACTTAATGCATCAGCAACTTTATTTTCTTTACCTTTTATATGCTGGATTTCAAAATCATACTCGCTTAAGAAAGCTAACCACCTAGCTTGTCTAGCATTTAAATTAGGCTGATCTAAAATATATTTCAATCCTTTATTATTTGTCATTAAAATAAATTTTTTGCCAATTAGGTGATGTCACCACATCTTTAAGACGTCTATTACAACTGCTAGTTCCAAATCATATGTCGCGTAATTCTTTTCATGAACTTTTAACTTTCTAGACTCATAGGAAATAACATGCCCTTCTTGAGTCAGAACAACGCCTAAGCCATCATTACAGGCATCAGTGTACACTACGAATTCTTTATTAGGATCTGCTATTCTTAAAATAGGTGCGCTAGTTAATAAAGTTTTTAACTTCTTAAATCTTTCTTCACATTTCGGGTTCCAGTCGAACTTCTTTCCTTTCTTTTGTAAGGAGTTTATCTAAGGAGTTTATCAGATTTGCTATCCTTGAAAAGCCTTCAATGAACCTCCGGTAGTAACCGGTAATTTCCATGAAAGACCTAACATCCATCACATCCTTAGGAACTGGCCAATCTTCGATTGCCCGTATCTTTTCAGGATCTACGGAAATTCCTTCCTTGGTCACTATGTGACCTAAATACTAAATCTTATCCTTAAAGAAGTCACACTTACTAAACTTTGCGAAGAGTTGATGTTCTCACAACTCTTGCAAAACAATTTTTATATGTTATTTATGTTCTTCTTCAATTTTTGAATAGATTATAATGTCGTCGATAAACACGACCACAAACTTGTCTAAATATTTATGCATTATGTTGTTCATTAAACACATAAAGACAGCTGGGACGTTAGTAAGCCTGAATGGCATTACGATAAATTCATAATGACCATATCTTGTTCCAAAGGTTGTCTTGAAGATATCTTCATCTTTAGTCCTCACTTGATGATATCCTGACCTTAAATCTATCTTCAAAAACATTGTGGCTCCATGTAGTTGATCAAACAGATCATCTATGTGGGGCAACGGATATCAATTTTTGATAGTCATCTTGTTTAGCTGACGGTAGTCTATGCATAATCGCATAGTTCTGTCTTTCTTTTTAACAAAGCTGACAGGTGCCCCCCAGGGAGACACACTTGGTCAAATATACTTTTTATCAATTAACTCTTTTAATTGTGATTTTAAGTCATTAAGTTCCAATATGTTCATTCGATAAGGGGCCTTTGAGCTAGGTACTACACCCGATACCAGTTCAATGGTGAAATCCAATTCCCTTTTCGGAGGTAATCCCATAATTTCTTCTGGGAATACATCAACATATTATTTTAAAACAGGGATGTCTTCTATTTTTAACTTATCTATTTTAATTTTACTTTCCTCATCTGTAATGGTTACTGTGTAAGCTTTACATCCTTTTCTAACAGCTCTTTTAATTTGTAAAGCAGAAATCTGCCTTACCATAGTTTTTCTAGGAATACCCTTAACATTTACTGGTTGTTCATCACTGTTTAAGCATGTGAAATTTTTATCATAACAGTTTAAAATTACTCTATGATGTTCTAACCAGTCCATACCAATCAGCAAATCATATGAGCCAAGTGGCAAAACATTAAGTTTAACAATAGTTTCAGATTTATCCATAAGTAAAGGAAATTCTTTCACAAAGCAAGTTACTTTTCTTTTAGCCCCAGTGGCTAACTGAACTAACCATGAATTCTTAAACTTATCGACAAATAACTTACATTTTTCCACTATCTGAGCTGCAATATAACTGAGACTAGCTCCTGGATCAATTAAAATAGTTACAGGGGTCTGATTAATCATACCTTCTACTTCCACCATGGAAATCTGATATTCAGCTTGTTGGTTCTCCAAAGTTGCGTTAATTATGGGCATGCTCCTTGCTAGTTCCCCAACGGTCATCTCCTCTTGTACAGTATGAATGTTGCTAACAGTCTTCTTCCGGTTTCGACAGACTGAAGCATAGTGCGGGCCATTGCATTCCCAACACTTAATAAGCTCTTTACATTCAAAACTCTTGGTAAAATTTCCATGATTATTTGCAGTTTCTTTATCCTTAAAATTGTTCTGATTTTTGGGTTTACTATTCCTATTTCCTTGGAAATTTTTATTGTTAGAATAGTTTTTGGCCTTACTATTCTTGAAATTCCTGTTAGGCACAAAATCCTTCTTCTTAAATTCAAACTGATTGTTATTTTTCTTAGCCTTCCAGTTGGCCAAGCCTTCTTTCTTCTAATTTTGATCAAAACAAAATTTAGCCTTCCTCATAGCTTCCTCCAAGGTCTTTGGGTTATCATACTCAATTCTATATTTAATATGATACAGTAGACAGCTAAGGAATCGTTGTACTTTTGGCTTCTCATCTACAAGGTAAGGTACATACCTAAGTAGATTTAAGAATTTGCTGTTCAAATCTTTCATTGTCATTGAACCTAACTTTAGTTCATAAAACTCTTTAGCTCTTTCCTCATAATACTGCTCAGACAGGAATTTCTTTTTGAAATACCTCTTAAAGGTACTCCGGTTAACTTCTTTCTCTCTTATACCCTTGACTCTCTTCAAGTCCTGCCACCAGATGTCAGCTTTTCCTAAGAGGTTATATATAGCCATCCTAGCCTTTAACTGGTTAGAATAATTATATATTTGGAAGTACTTCTTCATCCCAGACAAGCAGGACTCAGCTTCCTCCCCCTTCTCAGTCTCTCCATTAAAATTTGGTGGTTTTATCTTTTTGAATTCCCCTGAAATTTCCTCATATCGTTTGTATTTTCTCTTCTTGTCACATAGATCATAATCACTACTGTCACTAGTAGTATGGTAACTTTGTCATTCACCAAACCCTTCAGACGATGAACTACTTTCAGCTTTTGCATGCTTCATCTTTTTAGATTTTCTTTGATGACTGGCATCTTCAGATTCTGACCTTCTACCCCTTCCTTCGGTTTGAAATTTTTCCATTAGGATCTGATTCAACTCTTCCTAAGCCCTCAGAATCCTTTCATTCTCCCTCTTTACAGACTCCATTTCAGTTTTCAAATCTTTTACAGTCTGCAACAGCTCTGAGGAATTTGTAGCTACATCTTCTGGTATAGGATCTCTGGGTAAATTTCTTGTTTCTATAGCTGGAGACTCCTCCTGTGCATACTCTCCCAGCCTTTCCATACCTGTTTGTTAAACTTTATAAAAAGACAATTCTCTGTTGAATAACATTTTAAAAATAAAATATGTTAGCAAAATAATTTAATTTACTATTTTATGAAAGCTAGTTGGGCTGCATCAAGGCCTAATGTTTGAACCTTGTGCTCTGATACCACATGTCAAAACCCCAAATTTTTCGAAAAATTTAAAATTTTGAAAATACATATAATTAATGACAATGCAGTCTACTAATAGCTACAATTATTATTATAAGTTATTTGGTTAACAGATTAGTTAATACATAACCTGAATTAATTACATGGTTAAGTTCAGCTTATAGGATAATTTCTTTTTTCAGTTTGCTGATGAGTTTTACTTTGTAACAAGTAGGTGGAACTGCCTTGGATTCTGGGGCTTACTTAGCTTTTAAGCTAACGCAAAAAGTTTACCTGTATTCATAGGTTTACAGGTAAGAAAGATCCAGTACTTCTTATCAATATTCATAAAGCATGCAGATATATTTTCATTGCAAAAATAATAGCTCAGTAAAATATATGTTGTTCCAAATTTATTTACTTCTACGAGGTAAAACAAACAATTTGTTCTTCCATCTAAAATGCCAAAGATACATATATAGAAGAGATTCTATCTTGACTGTAATCGGTCATTAGCTCTTCTGTTTATAATCTATGATTTTTGTGGTAGACTAACTTCACCTAGAGTGCATATCCTATACTGCTGTAAATGTTTCTTTAATAGTAATACATTATCGACTTAATAAGATTGGTATAAGCGAGTATTGATTACTCATTTTCTATAATTACTTAGACAGTATCAAAGATTGTATTATTGATCAATACTGAAATAAATTAAGTACTTCATATAGTTAGTAATGGCCCAAAGGACATTAACTTTGTTGAACTGACTATGTATAGGATTTATAGACATTGTCCAAGTATTGTCACTCACCAATCTAACTTCTATGATATTAAACAATATCTACATAATTCATCATGTACATATTGCCTTTAAACTTCCTGTAGTTCTGAGTTAAAGACAGCTAGGGTTATAGTTTATGGTTCCAACCAAAACTATGTTCTTATACGATTTCATGTCTCAACATAAATGTTGATGACATTGTAATAAGCTATGCACAATTATTAATAAGAGTTTATGTTAATAACCTAGCTTCTATAGCTTGAGGCTTAAAAGACAGTTGTAACTATACTATTACAATACTACCAAATGGTCTAATTAGTAGCGAAGAACTAAAGTTTTTCATACATAACATGTTTGGAACAAAATTATCAACTTATGTTATTATGACCATCAAAAGTTTATTAACAAGCCTAAATGGAATAATAAAAAACTATATGTCATAGAACCATAGTTTGCAAACATAATAGTTCAAAAAGTAATCATATGACATAACGAGGATATGATCTAGCATGAGAATTAACTTGGCATGAGTAAAGTTTATGAGGTTCGTTAATTTTATTGTTGACATAAACTTGATAGAATTATAACCGTTTTTCAATGTATAATCTATATTGTATAAGGTGGAAAGTCATGGCATTTGTCCACATCCACGATGAACTATTGTTAACCTTGAATATAATAACCTACCCTTTATTATACTATTGCTTTCAATGGTTTGCAACATGCTTCACGTGGTTGACTCCGAAATCATAGAACCTTGTGGAATGTTTTGTCAACCAAATGATTGAGCGAAAAATCATTTTAAAAGATTGTTTATTTGATTGCATGCAGGTACTTTGTAATTTACCCACTACATGGTAAATTATTTACATGCATACGTGGATTCACCATGGCCAAGTGTTGCGATAATAAAATGGGATTGTGAACCCTACCCTTTGTCATTTTCTCCGTCATTTTCGGGCCTCCAGCCACTCTGCTATAGTGTCTTGGCCACCATGTAAACTCTGTGTCTAGTTAAGGTTTTAGCCTTCCATCCTTGTTCTTGTCCTCTATATATCATAAGCTTGTCCTGCAATGATGGGAGGAGAGTCGTGACAAAACATTCACTGCTTAAACTGTGTGTAGTTGATTTTCCTTAGGGTTATTCCTCCACGACTCGCTCGTTGGAAGGATTATCAGACTGTAATTTTCTTTTTCCTTAACATGGAAGCAAGACAATGAGAGCCATGACTTCTAAACTTGCGGTCTGGTCTGTCTTAGAGTTTCTGGCAAGGTGAGTTCTCCAGTTTGGAAAGTGGTGAGAGCGCATGCTTCATTGTCTACTTGGCTGTCGCTCCCATTCTTTGACTGCCACTGGCTGTGGTTGCGCTTGTTTAGCCTGCCTCTTTCACATAAAAGATGAAGGGTTTGCTGATCTTTGTGTTGGTGGTGGCACTCATTTTCATGGGTTGGCTACATTACTTTTAAAACCAGGTAAAATTACTTGCTTATCTGTTTCTTAAATTCATTTGTAGCTCTGTTAAATTATAAGAAAAATTAATAACAACGATGTGGGTTGTCTCATAGGTGACAGTAACGTCTTCCTTTGCAGCTGGTGCAAAGCTTGGTCGAAATCTTGCTCACGGGTAAGCCCTAGTTATCCCATGCTAGTTCATCCTTGTACCGTTCCTTATGGAACTTTTGTTGGCTGGTCCCCATGGCCTGCAAAATACCCTCGTGGTTAAAGTTTTCTTGGTTAAATTGTTGCGCTGTTTAGTTGGTTTATAAGCCCTTGCTACTTGTAGGGCTTTCGGGTTAGGCCGTAACTTGTAAATTTTTTATTTATGATTTTGTGCAAAGATATGTAAGGAATGGTGTAAGGCCTGTCGAGTCATTCTTTGTTAACCTTTAAAATGCAAGGATACATTTGTCTAGAGATTAGACTCATTTATTTTGATACTTCTATTGTAATTTTTGATACATTAGGGTTTCACCCTAACTCAGCTATGTAAAGATGTATCTACTGTTTTTAAATTATCTCCTTTTTTAAAATATAATACTATTGTTTATTCTTCTATTTCTTATATTGTAAAATTTGTTATTAAGCTCAGTTAATCGAGCATGTTTATGTTCTGTTAATAATCCTGTAAGCAATTACTTTGTAATTTATTCTGTAAGTTATTTAAATAATACCTGTTTAAATAACTGTATGTTATATGTAGGAATATTTATGCTTTCTTTATTATGTTTCTCTATCCTTATGGGAATGTAATAATTATTTTATATTTGATAACTTCAGAAAAAATAAATAATCCAATTCTTTGGGTTGTACTTATGTAATTATATTGTTAGACCTTTGAAGTACAGGGTTTATGCTATCTGATATGGTATTGTAATGTATTACTATATTTTATACTGTTTAATCTTATGAGGGTTTCAACCCTGTTAATACTTTTATAAATGTTTTTGTTAGTTTAATTTGAATTTTAGTTTGTTCATAAGTAAATATTATTTCCATAAATAGTAATTTAACCTTACACTTAGACTGTTTGTAAAAGGTATAGATGAGATAATATCTCATTGTTATACTATTATGATTTCTATAGCTAAATAATTTATAAAGAATCATGCTGTATTTATATTACCCTATTTATAATATGAACATCAAAAAATGTTAAGAACTAAGGGTAATAAAATAACTCTGTAAAAACAAATAACTTAGTTCCTTTCTTCACAGAAATAGTAGTATTTGTTTAAATTGAATCTTTTCTTAGGAGGCAGGTTAATAACTTCAGAAATTGCAAAAGTACAGTTTGAATAAGATAAATAAATTGTTTACATTATCAACATAAATGAAATAAACCTAGCTAACATTCTTAAATCAATTAGTTTTATCATTAGAATTACATCAGGGTTATCTATCCTTACTTACAGTTTAGATTGCTGTAGATAAAATAGTTATCCTTAATAGGAAAAGAAATGAACTGCAAGGCTGAAAAGGCATTTTTACTTAACCTAATATTAAGCATTCAACTGCTATCTTCTTTTCCTTTTGTTTCAATATAGATATAAGGTTTACGGGAGTAAGTACTGTATAGAAGAATGATTCACCTACTAGAACATACTACTGTTAGTATAATGATATGACTTCTTTTCCTTTTTCTAAAATTCTACATACACAGTCTAGATCTAACACTACTCTATGAACAGACTAATATTTCTTCTGGTAAACAATTATCTAATGAAAGAAAACATTTCAATATTCATATCAAACATTTCATTTTATATTTACATCATACTTCATTCATTTAAATACACTACCTGTTCTAGAGTACAATCTGGATTACTCCAGATGGGGAAAAACACAGGTAGGATTTATTTTTCATCAAGAATAGATTCAGCATTAAACAACTAAGATATTTTACAGTCAACAGTTTACATCATAGCCTATAACATTCATCATTTGCTCACACACAAATATAAACTTTAACACAGAAATTAAAATATAGTAGAACCTGTTCTTAAAGTTGGATGACAACAGCAATGGGAGGTCGTTCCTCCCTACCAACTCCTAGAGAGTGCTCAAACAGTGACTTCTTAGGACCCCCGAGCCTGCTCTGGTCTCCTTGGCTGGAACTAGGTGGAGCAATCAACAAAGTACTAGTCCTAAGACTCAATACCAACTCTGCACACAGCAGTAAGATCTTTCAGCTGCAAAGCTGTACTAGATCAAGCTCCTGGAGTTTACCCCTCAAAACACCTTCCTTCCAATTTCCCTTTCCCAATGAATTCCTTGAAGTGCATTCACTTGAATGATTCTTCTCCTAGAATGAGTAGCCTCAGCTCTGTACATTGGGCACTTTTATTAAGATTGCCTAGGTATTTTTTGGGTTAGTTGAGCCACCTGCTCTGATCCCACTTTCTTGGGGAATCATAACCCCAAATGTAGGGAGGTTTCCACCTGCAACATAGGAAGTGTTTGAGGATGCTGCCACTTGTATTTTTGCTCTCCACCTAGTTCCCTCCACCAACTTGACCAATACACTCTTTTTAACAGCTCTCCCAAGCTGTTGTCTCCACTTTTATTTATTTAAAAATAAAATATTCAGAATTACATTCCACATCTTTTGACTCTGCTGAGTCATCAGTTTCAACTTAGCATTAAATTTAACATACTGTCTTGGAATCAAATCAAAATAAAATAACATTATTTTACAAAATTGGGGCATGTGACAAAAGGGAAAGTCTTTCAATGATGCAGTAGTGATCGGAGAACAAGAAGGAGGACTATACAAATCGAAGGGCCAACCAAAACAAGCTTTGGTTCATGACACAATAGAACTAAATGAGCTTTGGCATTGTTATAGCTGATTTTTCCACATATGGTGAATGACACTTTTATGGCCTTCCATGTCCCTCTGCAGACTCCTTAGACCCCATGGACCATTTTTGTACCTTTGATGTTTCCAAGATCATCCCTAAAAACATGCGTAAATTGCATTACACGACTTTTAAACCCTTTCTCGCGTATATAAACGGGTTTGACCCCTAAAACCACATACATCGGGATGTGTGCAAAAGGACAAATTATGTTGGAGTTTTCCTTGATGTGGATCCGACTCACTTGTCTCCTGGCCTTCCATATGCCTTGAGATCACTTGGATTCGAACCTTCATTACCCCATTGAAGAGCTATATAAGTAACCCTTTGGATACATTGAAGCATAGGAGAAATTGAGAGCAAAGAAACTATAGTCCATTGTTGCCGGAGCTTATACTTGAGTCTGCATCCCTTTGTCCCTTGGAGCACTTTTGTGTTCTTCCCAAGCTTTTCTTTTGCTTGTGAGCTTGCTATCAAGATATGGAGGATTGAAGTGGTGGAGGCCCAAGTGGGGGACTTAGTTTCTCCGATTCGGAGACATGCCGACAGAGGTTATATCTACTATAATATCTGTTTTATATTAATATAAATATCTTTTCATGTCCAATAATGTGTATTTGAATGAATATTTAATCCATGGATGATTTCAAATGCTTATATGTTATTGATTATATATGCTAGAGTAGAGCTAACACAATTATATATAATATGCTTGTCTTGTTTGCTAATTGTTGAAGAAGCCATTTATCTATACAAGATAGAGTTGGAAAGTTCAATGGGGATCTACACCAACCATCCGGAATAAGGTATGAATCAAGATCCTCTTTGATTTCTCTTGCATATAGGAAAGGATTGATTTCTGGATTCAAGCTGTCTGTTGTGGTACCCCAAGCAATAGGAATTTTTCTCCGTAACAGAATTGGCGACTCTGCTGGGGAGTTCCTAGTAGTTGTCCTTTGGGGGTTTATATCAGCATTCAATGTTCTTGAATTTCTCTTATTTATTTGTTTCTGAGTCAGGTATGGGGGCATGTTTTCCTGGTAGTGTCTGATTGGTGTGAAGTTTGTCTCATCTTATCTGTTTGCCTTCATTTTTTACCTGTACATGATTTTTTAACTCACAGTCACGTATACACGCGGATTTGACTGATATTTCCACGTATATACATGGGTTTACTTCTGACAATTACGTATGCCTTGATTTTTTCCTTTTAAAGGAAGATTGACTATTACTGGGTGAATTTTGATGATTGCTGAGTCTCCTTTGGTACTGCTAGAGTCTGTATACAACTCTGTTTCTGACCAGAGACACCTTTTTTGGGTAAATTTATTTTTTAAGAATGTTCTTGTCATTGCATTTTTTATTTTTTGTTTTGGGATTAGTGCATTAGATTTATTTTCCTTATTAATTTGCATGAGTGCTACTTGATTGTGCTTGCAGAGTCAGAGGGTGTTAGAATCATTATTTTGCTTTACTATCTCATTGTTATTCAAAAAATCCAAAAATATTTGCTTCTTTGCATCATTATGCATTGCACTTGCACTTTGCATGGTACTTGCACTAGGTTTTCTTAGAGAAGTATTAGTCAAGCTTTCATATAGGAACGACTACATTTTTCATTTGAAGAAAAATTTTGCATTTCACGTAGTATCTTGCCCTATTTTTCATTCGACACAATGCATTTGCATTGATTGTTAGGTGTGCATTTTACTTCATGTTGCATCATAACACCATTGGTTGCATGACCATCTAACTTTTTTGAGTAATAAAGCCAAATAAAATCAATGCTTAATTGAAATAGATTACACTATTTTCTTTGATAGGGTACACTAAAAATATTAGGTTTTAGGGTCTTGGAATAGTTCATTGTGAGTAAATTCTCCGAGACCACTAAACAACAACATGTATGTGTCTGTCCAGGTGAGAGTGTGAAATTCCTTGGTATAATTAGTGTTTCTTGGGATCCTCCTCTTACAAGGGAGTTAAGCACGAGGTAGTGTGAGCGGTTATTTATTGGGATGACCCCTATTCATAACTAAGTAGCACCGGAGATATTTCCAGGATTGTATTCATATCAGGGGGATCTTTCGATAGTTTCAAGCTTTGCTACCCTTCCCATACGGTCAATACCACCTGCGAATGTCTGCCTAAGCATTGATTATATTCAGGTGACCTTAGTTTCCTTACCTAGGTTATCGAGGGGGTACTTTGCTAGGGTTATTCTGCAGGTGTCCCGGCCAGGTTGGAGTTGGATAGCACAGTTGATTTACATGTTGAAGCTGAGGGCCACAATAAATTGGTTACGAACCTCCGCTTGTTGTGTATGGGAGTCTCAAGCCTCTCCTAGGTAAGACATAACTGCTTCATTCGAGAGCTCACATATCCCACCTTTGTTTGCTTGTGATTGGATTTAGATTTTATTGGTGTGTGCTATGTGCACGTTAGCTTGCTTAGGGTTTGCATAATTAGAGAGTCTTTTTTATTTTTTGAGTCATTGTGGATTCAGGTGCAGCTCCTCGTTGTTCTCATCGTTTAGCAGGACTTCCATCTTATCACATTGATTCACACACTATGGGAGATCATGAAGATAAAATTATTGAGCTACCTTCTTCACTCCATGAGGTTGAAGAAGAAGAGCCTGTTCCTACATATGATCCTTCACCTGATATACCTACACACTCTGGGTATGATCCCTCATCCACAGGTTGCCAATATTGGATGTCGGATGACGAGATTCATCATGAACCTGCGAGCACTAGTTATGGTGGTTATGATATCTCTGGTATTCATGCACATGATTCAGTACAGCATGTAGAGTCAGAGTTTGAACCTAACACTATGCCTGGGGGAATTCTTGGTCACTTCCATGTGGAGATATTTGGGAACACGAGTCATATTGCACCCTCCATCCCAGCGGTGGAGGTCACATCACATGTTCATCCTAGACCTAGTGCTAGTAGTCCCATTCGGATACTAGAACCTAGATGAGTGACTATAGGGAACACCATGTATATAATTTCACATGTCCCTTCATCCTTTATGCCTAGTTCTTCGAATGTTATTCTGTTGTCGAGGATTTGGGCCACACTCCTTGTGCGATGTCTACACTAGAAGTACTTCATAGTTGTCCTTCACAAAGGAAGGCTTTGCTTTCTGCACTTGGGTGAATGATGATAAATATTCCTCTGTCATCAAATTTGAAACCGTGGGACTACAGCCTCACTTGCCTTACTATGTGTCTCTCTTGATTCACGTAGAATTTCTTAACATGACCATCAAACGCACTGTGATTAACAAAGGCGTTGTTGCTTCTATGATGTCTTTGGCATATTGGAAGAGTTTGGGTTCCCCCGAGTTTTCTAAATCTAGTACCATGTTGACTGCTTTTGATGGAAGATTGTTTCGATCGCACAAGATTCTTCCTTCTCTTAAGGTCCATTTGGGAGGGAAGACCGTCACGAAAGAGGTCGAGGTGGTTGATGCACCCCTTGACTACAATTTGTTGCTGGGTAGGAATTCGATGTACAGTATGCAAGCCGTAGCTTCTTCTCTATTTTGAGTTGTATGCTTTCCGTTTAATGGGAAGATAGTTACGATTGATCAAACGTCATTCAAGAATCCACCAATTTCTGCATCCTCGGGACCTTCTATCCCGATTCTCGAGCACTGTCAGCTGGCAACTGGGAGTGTGGGTGTTGGCATGTATCCATCCCTTATGAAAATTGTTAGTTGTCCTACACATGTTCTTATGATAGGGTCTAGTTCCAGTGAAGCTTCATTGTCTATGAGATCGGTGTCTTTTCGCACAACCTATATGGAAGATCCTTGGATTCTTCCTACACTGCGTCTTTCATGTGAACCCATCAGAACAGACGTGACGTTGCCTGCAACTATGATAGCGTATCAATATAATCTCGAATGTGTTGTAGAGCCTATTCCTTCCTCTTCGCGGACAGAGGGGGAGGACCCATATGTACTGCCTGCATGGGTAGTTCAGTCTTCTCATGCACATGACTGCCTTGATAGTGTCTTTCCTTCAGATGAAATGATTATTGAGGCTATGTCTGGGGTTGAGCCACCTTGGGAAGAGTTGCATCATAGATCTTATTTTCTTCCCAAGCTTCACTATTTGGAGTGTGAAGACTTCAGGGAGATTCTTAGTGAGAGAATTGGTAGTCCCATGGTTCCATTAAGCTCTCCTGGTCCCATGGATGATGGAAACATGGCAAACATATCTCCTGCCATCCCTATCAATATGCTCACGATCCTGATTAGATTGAGAATGTCTATATTGGAGTAGAATGTTCCCATGCTGAGTTTCAGGAGTATACCGAGATGTTTAAATAATTTTGTGATGTATTTTCTTGGTCATACGATGAAATTCCAGGTATTGACCCTCGCATTGTTGAACATGATATTAAAACTTATCCCAATGCTAAACCTGTTCGACAACACTTGCGTGTGGTGAATCCTGTGAAAGCACCCACAATTAAGGCTGAGATAGAAAAACTGTTGAATGTCAATTTTATCTATCCCATTCCCTTAACGGAGTGGGTTTCAAACCCCGTTCTGGTTGATAAAAAATAGGGAACGATCCGCATATGCACTGATTTCCGTGACTTGAATCATGCATGTCCTAAGGACAATTTCCCCACACCATTTATTGATCAGATTTTGGATGAGTGTGCAGGAAGCGAGGTATTTTTCTTTATGGATGGATTTTCCAGATACAATCAAATACAGATCAAACCTGAGGACCAACATAAGACTGCCTTTATTTTTCCTTGGGGAACCTTTGCATATCGAAAGATGCCCTTCGGCCTTAAAAATGCCACGGCCAATTTTCAGCGGGCTATGACCTTGATCTTCCATGATCTCAAATTGATTATTGAAGTCTTTTTGGATGACCTTGCTACTCATTCTTGTATGAGAATGCGTCATTCCTACCATTTGAGATTAGTGTTCGAAAGGTGTTGCCATTACTTGGTCAAGTTAAATCCTCACAAGTGCATCTTTTGCATGAAGTCTAATCGCTTATTAGGGTTCATTGTCTCCAAGGAGGGTATAAGAGTTGGCCCTTTGAAGGTTAAGGAAATACTTCAATTGTCTCCCCCGAAGAACATTAGACATCTTCAATGTTTGTAAGGCATGGCAAACTTTTTGCAGAGATTCGTTGTGAACTTTGCCAATTTGACTAGAGGCTTTATGCGTCTTTTGAAGAAGCACACTACCTTTTGCTAGGATGAGAGAGCCCAGGAGTCCTTTGATGTGCTTAAGCAATCCCTAGCATCAGCCCCAGTGATTAGTCCACCCAACTATAGCCGTGACTTTCTACTTTATGTGGCCGCGTCCATGGAGATGATTGGTATGGTTTTGGTTCAAGAGGATGAGGAGCTCCAAGAGCATGTCATATATTATCTGAGACGAAACCTTATAGATGCGGAGATCCATTATTCCAATGTTGAGAAGCTTTCCTTAGCCACCGTCCACACGGTTCAAAGATTGAGACACTATATTATCCTTCGCCAGACCTTGGTTTTAGCCCATGTCAATCCATTTCATTTCGTCCTCACTAGAAGGATGATCGGGGGAAAGTATAATAAATGGATTGTCATCTTGCAAGAATTCGATCTCGAGTTTTTTTCGGTAAAATTGAAGAAATCGTTGATTTTTGCGGAGCTTATATCGGATTTCCCAAGCGAGGAGGAGGAGGAAGTTTGTGAAGATACGTTTGTCGATGAGCACATCTTCTTGATCTCAACTTTGGATCCATGGTATGGGGATATTATCATATATTTACAAACATTGAAGGTCCCTATTCACCTCTCACGGGATGAACAACAATGATTACATCACGTATCCAAGAATTATCCACGTATCCAATGATTACGTGGATAACACATTGTACCGCCATGGGGTAGATTCCATTTTACACCATTGTTTAATTCATGAGGAGGCTAAGCTTGTGTTGAATGATTGCCACAGAGGGGCGTGTGGTGGTTATTTATCTGGGCTTTCTACAGCCCAAAAAATATTGAGAGTAGGTTATTTTTTGCCGTTGATATTTAAATATTGTGTCAATGCATTCAAGAAGTGCCACCCTTACCAGGTGTTTGTACGTAATATGCACTCATGTCCTGCCCCGTTACATCCCATTATCACCGCCGGTCCCTTCACTAAGTGGGGGCTTGATTTCATGGATTGCAACCTAGCTTCAGCTGGGGGGCATCATCATATTATCATGGTTGTTGACTACTTCATGAAATGGGCTGAGGCTATGCCTACAATTAAATTCGATGGTGAGATAGCCGCACACTTCGTATTCAACCAGATTATTACTCAGTTCGATATTTCGAAAGAGCTTGTCACTGACCATTGTAGGCACTTTCAGAATCGGATGATGGAAGAGTTGGCCTCAAAGTTAGGGTATAAGCAGGAGCATTCTTCTTCTTATTACCCTCAAGCGAATGGACAGGTTGAAGCAGTGAACAAATCACTCAAGTCCATTCTCCAACGAACCGTCACACAAAGTAAGACCAATTGGCATATCATGTTATATCCTGCTTTGTGGGCTTATAGAACCACTATTAAGACTGCCATAGGTTTTTCTCCATATCAGCTTGTACATGGAGTGGAGTCGGTATTTCTGGTTGAGTGCGAGATCCCTTATTTGAAGGTAGCCATAGAACTCTTACCGGACACTTCCCCATTGGAGGAGCATTTGGTCCACTTAGAGCACCTTGATGAGCAGCGTCGAGATGCCTTGGTGGCTCTAGAAGTGAATAAGCGTCGTGTTAAGGTCTAGTATGATAAATCTGTCCGTCCAAGGAATTTTAGTGAAGGAGATTTGGTCCTTTTGTGGGATCAAGCTAAAAAACCCTTGGGGGCAGGAAAATTCAACCCCATGTGGCATGGTCCTTACATGGTTAAACGTGTGTCAGAGAAGGGTGCTTATGAGCTAGTAGATTACGAGGGGATGGCCTTGGCAGAGCCTAGAAATGGGCTCTATATTAAAAAGTACTATGCATGATTTTCAGCCAGGGATGACTATTGTATATTATTGTACATTATTTTGCATAGTTAGCTTTTTCTTATGGTGATCGAGTTTGTTGATTAGCTTTTATTTCTTATGGCAAATGTCAATGGAGTCTTCCATCTTTATAAGATTCACAGATGGTGCGAGCCGTCACACTCAACACTCAGCCTCTACTGCTTGGGTGATTTATACTCCTATGGGTCAGGCATTGTCTTCAGGAGGCGTATGTTTACGGCCCTCTTCAAACAATGTTGTTGAATATAGTGCCATTATCGAGCTTCTACGGGATGCCATTTCACATGGTATTCTATCTCTTGAGGTACGTCTTGATTCAGAGTTAGTAGTGTCACAACTTAATGGCTTGTATCATGTTAGGGATCCAACTTTATTACGAAGATTCTTACATGTGATATTATTAGAACAACAATTTGACAATATAACATACATACATGTTCCAAGAATTAATAATCAAGTTGCTGACTCATATGCTAACTACGTGTTAGATTGGCATTTGTTTCATAGACAATAAGCTCATCACAAACATACATTTTTACACATGTAAATAAATAAATCGATCATCATAAAAAAAAATTATAAACATCCAAAATGTGATAATACATAGTGTCATAATACAAAAATGGGGCTTCCGAGCCACCAAAATATAAATACACGGTAGTACAAAATCTATCACTCCCAGGAATCTAAGCCTGGGGAGGAGGATGGGGGTTTTGATTGTGGAATGTCACCACGGCTCTAGCTAGCCATCGAAATGACCACACCCATGCATGTGGCACACCCACCACCTGACGCTGCATAACCTTAGGCAGGTCCTTGACCTGCACCATGGGTACCCTATGTGTCAGCCACATGAAGTTGGTATGAATGCTTTGGAGCGTCCGCTCCGCATCCACACCCATAATGTCGTCTCCTCTTCCCCTCCGTCTATGACTAGGGAAGCCTTCAAGCCACCATGGTCCCACATCTACATGCATATGATAGATCATCGCCATGTGTTGTCACCCAAAAACATGTCTTTTTGATTCCATATATCAAAAACCACAAAAAAAATTAAATAACTCAAATTTTAAAAAGAGGGTTGGGATTCGTTACCAATGTCACCGTATGCCAATCCTAGTGGTAGTGGTGTGTTAGGGTCTCCCCAAAAATCTATCCCCGCATAGGGGTAATCATCGATGGCAATTATCTGTCACCGTCACCATGGAAAGAAATCAGCTAGATAGGGGTTGGACACCCTACCTCCATCCAGTCTGTGCATCGCATCTTCCCAACGTCATTGGGCTAGATATCGAACCCTGTGAAGAGGAACATCAACTCTAGGGATCAATCCTGGAACACGCTCAAAGAAAAATGTGCTCAGTATGCTGCTGAAACCAAAGTTCCATACCCTGCCCATCTTTCACTCACTGAGTTGATACTTCATGTTGCTCAATAGTGTAGTGTTCCAATCATAAACCGTGGGCCTCATGAACTCCACTACATAGAACATCAAAGGCCATGAGGCCTGGTGGACTCAGGCTAGCCCTGATATCCTGCCCAGTGTCAGTAGGATGGCCTTTAGGCCCAGCACCTGTATGGCGTTAGTTGGGATCTAACTCTTGACCTTCTCCATGTCTGGATAACAGTACACTGCTATGTACTCATCTATAGTGAGGCCACCTTTGGGCCTGCGAGAACGTAGGTTTACCACTTCCCCCCGTCAGGATAATCCAATAATAAAGTATATTTCCTCCACTTCTATGGTGAGGGACATCCCGTCAATCTGGAAAGACTCTGAGTCAGGATCCCAGTAGTCTACTAGCATCTACAGCAGTCTTGGTTTGGACCTTAAGCCACCAAGACACCAAAACTTGTAGAGCCCACATGCACGAAGAGCCTGTTGTGCCTTTAGATCACCATGTACTGCTTCTTCTACATCCCTGTGCTCATGTTCTCTCCATTATAGAACCATCCTGCACATTTAATTCAATTTTGGGTCATTAGATTACTTAAAAAACCTTGAACGTGGCCTCATAAGCGACTGTTTGCTAAACATCCACGTATGTACTCGACCTTGAAGGATTTTTCTGCGTATATCCAGCCCTATACGGGGGAAAATCCTCGATTTCTGTGTGGGCTGTGGTGCACACTTTAGGGTGGCCTAGAATTCAAATTAAACCATGTAAAATTGAAAAATTTGCATTAAAATGAAAGAGCAAGGCATGGGAAATTACCTGGAAAAAACGGTGTCGGATTCCGCCGATTCCATCTCCCAGAATTCGCGTTTGAAGTTCTGAGCTCAATTGGGTAAAAATTTCAAATGTTATATAATGTTTTGAATTTTTTACTATTTATAGAAAATTTTCAAATTTTTGAAAATTTTTACCCCCTTTTCTATAGTTTTGGACTGTTTCTGACCCTTTTGGACCATTTTTGACTAATATATGATGTAGGAGACCATTTTGAGTGTCGTTTCTACTGTTGTGTTGACTCATTCATGCCAATTTTAGGTATCATGTCTAAACTGGCATATAGGTTAGGTTTCACCATCGTTTTCATTTTGCATGACCTTATGATAATTTCATTATAACCGTAGGTACGAACCCATTCTATCTTGTCACAAAACCTTCTTGCTATTGTAGAAGTGGCATGATGTGAATGGTAGAGTGTGACCTTACATGTGTACCCTAGTTAGCTCCTTCTTTGCATTTGGTTCCCATGCCGATAGTTTTTCCTTTAGGGTGTGGGAGTCCGTTGTATAGTACAGCCATGACATTTTGCAAGAGCCTCATACTCCTCTTGATATTTTGCTTTTCTGTTTCGTTAGGAATCCCCTATGTCAAGTTGTAATTGCATTATCATGAGCTTTTCCTGCCTCATTGAGCCTTATGCCGGCTTCCCTGACTTTGAGTATCAGCCATATAGCCCAAGCTTGTCTCATGTCTAGCCACGCAGAGCCATTTTATATATCCTTTGCAGCTTGATTCCCTATTTTTATCAGGAGGGGACTTTCCCCTGAGTGTCACTATCCTACACATGTGTCCTTGCATTGAGCATAGGTATGTTCCACTGCTTGGAACTAGTTTGTTTTCCCATTTGACACTCATCTCCTCCTAGTCTGTAACTTTAAAGCAATTTTATTCTTTTTCAAGCTTTTCAAATATTTCAAAAAGTCCAAAAAAATTAAAAAACCAAAAAGACGGACAAGGGAATATGTTATCTTTGGTAGCTATCGAGTCGTGTCACTTTTGAATAGAGCACTGTATATCACATCCATTGGTTGGGTTACTAGTTTGACTTTAGGAGCTGTACTTGTTTCTCTGAGTGTATCTCCATCAACTGGTTAAGCTTCCAGTCCCTATAGAGCCTCTGTCGATGCCTCGTGTGTCGCAAAGATGTCCCAGTTTTGCATATCGAGTCTATGCTGCCTACATTCAGTCATTATTCACCTTTTATTCTCTTGTTCAAAGGAAGTTGAAACCTAAGTCAGCCATTCCTCAGTTATCTTGACTTTGCATGTCGGCCATTCTCGGTACAGTTACTGGTTCGTGCACCTTATGATCGAGTCCTTCCACATTATATAGCTTTTCTGAGTACCTCGTGTTAGATGATGGGGGATGCCTTAATTCCCTCCTTCCAGCATATTTCATCCCATCGACTTTAGATCATTTATTCTGGGATTGGAATCTAGATTCATTTTTGAGTGCCTTGAGACTTGCAGTCATCAGTGGCAGGTTCTCTCTCCATCGACAATTTTTTGGGAATACATCAATGTCCCCTGATCGATGGATTCTCTCAAGTGTTCAACCTCAACACATTTATTCACACTTGTTAGTTTGCACTCTAGTACCTTGATTCCCATTATCATTATCAGTGGGTGATCTCGCGTCTATTAATGGTATACATCAATGACCGGTAATTAGACGATGGACTACTATGCTTGACCTCGACACCTCTATTCACATAGTAGGACATGTACTCATAGTGGTGTGTGTAGAAGACCTTCTAGATGGGTGGCATATTTTCTATGCTACCTCCTCGATCGTGCCAGTGTTCATGAGATTTCAGCTCTCGTGACTTGATTCCAATATATGTCAAACATTTCCATCCATTATGGAGATCTTGATCCATTGTATATCTTCAGCCTTCATGGAGATCATGATCCTTTGTATATCTTCATCATGGATATTCTGATCTATTTATATTGTATGTGGTGATGACCACACATGCCATATTGTATCATCCCTATTCATGGCCATTGTACTCTTATGTATTCGGGACTGCTATATGTACTTGCAGTTATATGCAGAGTTGTATCATTGTATTATGCTGATTGGGTGGCTGTTATTCCACTAGATTCTTCATCACTCCACTTCTAGGATGGACTTATAATGTATTTCGGCCATCGTATGACCCCTCTGACCTCACACATTAGGGGGCATCTGTTATAGTTTATTTTACCACATATGGTGAATCCCATTTTTATGGCCTTCCCTGTCCCTCTGCAGACTCCTTAGACCCCATGGACCATTTTTGTACCTTTGATGTTTCCAAGCTCATCCCTGAAAACATGCTTAAATTTCCATACGTGACTTTTAAACCCTTTCTCGCGTATATACACGGGTTTGACCCATAAAACCGCGTACATCGGGATGTGTGCAAAAGGCCAAATTCTTTTGGATTTTTCTTTGATTTAGGATCCGACTCACTTGTCTCCTGGCCTTCCATATGCCTTGAGATCGCTCAGATTCGACCCTTCATTACCCCATTGAAGAGCTATATAAGGAACCCTTTGGATACATTGAAGCATAGAATAAATTGAGAGTAAAGAAACTATAGTCCATTTTTGTCAGAGATTATACTTGAGTCTACATCTATTACGGAGAGAAATTCCTATGGCTTGGGGTACCACAATAGACAGCTTGACTCCAGAAATCAATCATTTCCAATATGCAATAGAAATTAAATATCTAACACTAAAGGATCAGACCTCATACCTTATTCCAGATAGTTGAAGTAGATCCCCATTGAGCTTTCCAACTTCAGCTTGAATTGATAAATTACTTCCTCAACAACAAGTAAACAAGACAAGCATACTATATATCTTGGTGTTAGATCTATTCTAGCATATATAATCAACAACGTACAAGCATTTGAAATCACCCATGGATGAAATATTCATTCAAACATACATTCTTGGATAGGAAAAGATATTTCTATTAACATAAAATCAGAGATTACAATGGATACAACCTCTGTCGGCACGTCTGTGAATTGAAGAAAGTGAATCCCCCAATTGGGCCTCCACCACCTCAATCCTCCATCTCTCGATAGCAAGCTCACAAGAAAAAGGAAAGCTTGGGAAAAACACAAAAGTGCTCCAAGGGACAAAGGGATGCAAACTCAAGCATAAGTTCCAACAACAATGGACTATAGTATCTTTGCTCTCAATTCTCTCTTATGCCTTCACTGTACCAAAGAGTTCCTTATATAGCTTTTCAAAGGGGTAATGAAAGGTCGAATCCGAGCGGTCTCAAGGCATATGGAAGGCCAGGAGTCAAGTGAGTCAGATACATGTCAAGGAAAACTCCAAAAGGAATTGGATTATGCACACATCCCGATGTACGCGGTTTTAGGGGTCAAACCCACGTAAATACGTGATTAGGGATTTAAAAGTCGCGTATATGGATTTTCACATGTTTGTAGGGATGGTCAAGGAAACATCAAAGGACAAAAAATGGTCCAAGGGGTCTAAGGAGTCCGCAAAGGGACAAGGGAAGGCCATACAAGTGTGATTCACCTGGAGTGGTAAAATCAGCTATAATAGATGCCCCCTAATGTGTGAGGTCAGAGGGGTCATACGATGGCCAAAATACATTATAAGTCCATCCCAGAAGTGGAGTGATGAAGGATCCCAAATGGAAGACCAGCCATCCAATCAGCATTGTACAATGATACAACTCTGCACATACTACAAATACATATAGAAATCCCAGATACATAAGAGTACAATGGGCATGAATAGGCATGATACAAGATATCACATAAGTGATCATCACCATGTACAATATACATAGATCAGAATCTCCATGATGAAGATATACAAAGGATCATGATCTCCATAATGGCTGAAGATATATAATGGATCAAGATCTCCATAATAGCTGGAAATGTCTGACATATACTGGAATCAAGTCACGAGAGCTGAAATCTCATGAACACTGGTATGATCAAGGAGGTAGCATATAAGAGATGCCACCAATCTGGAAGGTCTTCTACACAAACCGCCACGAGTACATGTCCTACTATGTGAATAAAGGTGTTGAAGTCAAATATAGTAGTCCATCATCTGATTACCGGTCATTGATGTATACCGTTAACAGACGCGAGATCACCCACCGATAATGAAAATGGGAATCAAGGTACTAGAGTGCAAACTAACAAGTGTGAATAGATGTGTTGAGGTAAAGGGTTAGTCACCACAGCTGGGCCCTGTGCCAAGAATCTCGAGGCTTCATTGATACGAGGGCACAAGTAACTGAGGTGATCGTCCTTACACAACTTGCAAGGAAATTTAACCTTCTGTTTAGCTTTCTTGTCCCCCCCAGCATTACGGGAATTCTTTTCATTATTATTAGCATTTTCATTCCTATTCCCACCCTTATGATTATTTTTACCCTTCTTTTTAGTCCGTCCGGGCTGCTGGTTACCCTTCTGGTAGAACGATTGCACTGAAAGCACACTCGTCATTTGGGTAGGTTGAGAGGAAGCCATGGCTTGTCCCAAAGTAGATTAGTTGATTCACAATTTACTAACTTGTTTTGCAACCAAATCTGCAGGTTTAGCATTTGCACAACCCACAATGCCATCGGCATGTGGTCCAGGTTTAACTTTAGGGTTGAAACTAGAACGCAAGGCATTGGGAATGATCTCATATAACAAACCGGACTAAGCATAAATCAAATCCAGTTCTTGCACCCTAAAAATGGCTTGTTCCTCGTTTTGTACTCTGGATGTAGACACATCCTTCGCTATATACGACAACAACGACTTAAGGAACCATTCGAGGAGGAATTCCGACGATATAAAGGCTTTAATTAACCTCTTCCATCTATGCCACTCTTGGATATGATCTGAGATATGTGTGGCTTTATCCTACCAAAATGTTGACAAGAGTTCAGTACCAGCATCATAACGCACTAGTAGCTAGAAGTGGTTAATAAAATTCATCGCTAGGTCATCGAACAAAGCGAATGCCCCCCTAGGTAGCTCTATATACCATTTCACGACAGGTCTTGTAAGGGTGCGTTGAAATAGTCTCAAACGGATTGACTCCCGATGTAAGGAATTCGAAGAGCACCATAATTGAAAGGTAGTAACATGTTCTCTTGGATCCTCTCCCAATTTGCCCTCAAATTTGGGTATGTCCGAGGGAAGCTTAGTAGGGACAGCCGACCAAGGCAGGTCATGAGCTACAGGATCGTTCGTCAATCTTGATAAGTCAAGAAGATTCAGCGTTGTGAGGAAAGGGAGCCTAGGATGATGAGATCGATGGATCGCTTCCTGATAGTTCTGATTCACATAGGTCTAATTACCACCATGGCCTTGGTCATAGTGCCCTCCTCCCGTTTGACCCGTATAGGGTGGCATGGAAGCACCATAGTGTGGTGTACCTTGACTATTTGGAGCTACAAAGCTATAATTTGGAGAGTAAGTAGGTTTTTGATACCCACCCCCATAAGGTGAAGAACCCTATCCATACTACATCCCATAATAAGGTCCACAAGTCATCACATGCGATGTCCCATGAGACACTCTGTAAATAGGAATATATGCTCCGGAAGTAGGAATATACATACCGAAAGTAGGAATATACACTCCGAAAGTAGTAACATGACCTCTAGAAGTATGAAAATAACCTCCCAAAACAACGGGTGGTACATGAACCTGAGAAACAACTGGTCGAGTAATAGCAGTATGGACATGACTCATAGCAACGTTCCAGCCTGAAGGACCATGTGAATGAGGTGCAGGGTGAACATTCGAAGAACTAGGGACAAAGGACGGAGGGACCTATGTAATTATGTACATGTTATTCCCTATAGTCACTCATCTCAGAACTAGTAACATAATAGGATCACTAACCCTAGACCTAGGAGGAATATGTGATATAGCTTCCACCACCAGGATGGAAGGTGCAATGTGACTTGTCCTCCCAAACCTCTCCGCATGGTACACGCATAGTAAGTTATGAGAGTGCCCCCAGGCATAGTGCTAGGCTCAAACTCAGATTTGACATGAAATGCCAAATCATGTGTGGGAAAACCAGACATACCATAACTACCATAACTAGTGCTTGCAGGTTCAAAATGAGTCTCATCATCTTCCAGCATTCCATACCGATGATGCGTCAATGGGGAATCAACCCTAGAGTAAGTAGGTCTATCATGAAAAGTACCTATCTCAAAAATCACAGGACCTAACTTAGTCAAGTTGGGTGAAGGATCATAGTTAGGATTAAACTCCCCATCTTCCACATGAATGGGAGAAGGTGGTTTAGGAATACCTTCAACGTGGTCTCCCATGGTGTGTGAATCAATGTGCGAAGTAGTCCATCTGGACTGTCTATTTCTCTCTCCCAAAGGAGGAGGAGACATAGAAGGTGGAAGTCCTGCTAAATGACGAGAACTGTGAGCTGCCACACTCGAATCCACAATGACTCAAAAAATATAAAAGACTCTTTATCTATGCAAACCCTAGGCAAGCTAACGTGCAAAGATCAATCACCAATAAAATCTAAATCCAAACACAAGCAATCAAGGGTAGGATAAGTGAGCTCCCAAATGAAGCAGGTATGTCTCACCTAGGAGAGGCTTGAGACTCTCATACACAACAAGCGGAGGTATGTAACCAATTATTGTGGCCCTCAGCTTCAACGCGTAAAACGACTATGCTGTCCGACCCCAACCTGGTCGGTACACCCGCAGAATAACCCATACAAAGTACCCCCTCGATATCCTAGGTAAGGCCACTAAGGTCACCTCAATATAATCAATACTCAAGCAGACAGTCGCAGGCAGGATTGACCGCATAGGCAGGGTAGCAAAGCCCGAAACTCTCGAAAGAGCCCCCAGATACGAACACAATCCTAGAAATATCTTCGATGCTACTCGGTTATGACTAGGGGTCATCCCAATCAATAACCACTCACACTACCTCATGCTTAACTCCCTTTTGAGAGGAGGATCCTGAGAAACACTGGTTATACCAAGGAATTTCACACACTCACCTAGACAGACACATACATGTTGTTGTTTAGTGGTCTTGGAGAATTGACTCACAATGAACTATTCCAAGACCCTAAAACCTAATCTTGTTGGTGAACCCTATCAAATAAAATAGTGTAGTTCATTTTAATTAAGCGTTGATTTTAATTGCCTTTATTACTCAAAAGAGGTATATGGCTGTGCAACTAATGGTGTTATGACACAACATTTTTAAAATGCACACCTAACAATCAATGCAAATCCATTGTGTCCATGAAAAACAAGGTATGATACTACGTGAAATGCATAATTTTCTTCAAATGATAAATGCAAATTTTCCTATATGAAATACTGACTAATACTCCAAAGCAAATCAAGTGCAAGTACAATGCAAAATGCAATATGCAATGCATGATGATAGGAAAATATTTTTGGATTTTTTGAAATAAAAATGAGATATAAAAGCAAAAGAATGGCTCTACAACCCTCAGACTCTGCAAGCACACTCAAGCAGCACTCAAGCAAAGCACTAAGGTAAAAGAAAGCTAATGGACTAATCCAAAAACAAAAAATCGAAAATGCAATGACAAGAACATTCTTAAAAAAGAAATTTTACCCTAAAAAAAACATCTATGGTCAGAAACAGAGGTGTATACAGACTCTAGCAACATCAAAGGAGACTCATAAATCATCACAATTCACCCAGCAAGCATCCAACTTCCTCTAGAAGGAAAAACTAAGGGCATATGTGACTGTTCGTAGTAAACCAGCGTGTGTACGCGGAAATAGAAGTGAAAATCACATATATACGTGACTGTGAGTTAAAAACTCACATACAGGAAGAAAGGTGCATAAAAATAAAGGAAAACAGACAAGTTGAGACAAACTTCACACCAATCAAACACTATCAGGCAAACATGCCCCCAAACCCAACACAGAAACAAGAGAGAAAGAGCAATTCAAAGTCATTGAATGCCGATAGAAAACCCCCAAAGGAAAACTACTAGGAACTCCCCAGTAGAGTCACCAATTCTATTACGGAGAGAAATTCCTATGGATTGGGGTACCACAACAGACAGCTTGACTCCAGAAATCAATCATTTCCAATATGCAATAGAAATTACATATCTAACACTAAAGGATCAGACCTCGTACCTTATTCCGGACGGTTGAAGTAGATCACCATTGAGCTTTCCAACTTCAGCTTGAATTGATAAATTACTTCCTCAATAACAAGTAAACAAGATAAGCATACTATATATCTTGGTGTTATATCTATTCTAGCATATATAATCAACAATGTACAAGCATTTGAAATCACCCATGGATGAAATATTCATTCAAACAAACATTATTGGATAGGAAAAGATAATTTCTATTAATATAAAATCAAAGATTACAATGGATACAACCTCTGTTGGCACGTCTGCGAATCAGAGAAACTGAATCCCCCACTTAGGCATCCACCACCTCAATCCTCCATCTCTCGATAGCAAGCTCACAAGCAAAAGGAAAGCTTGGGAAGAACACAAAAGTGCTCCAAGGGACAAAGGGATGCAGACTCGAGCATAAGTTCCAACAACAATGGACTATAGTTTCTTTGCTCTCAATTCTCTCTTATGCCTTCAATGTACCAAAGAGTTCCTTATATAGATTTTCAAAGGGGTAATGAAAGGTCGAATCTGAGCGATCTCAAGGCATATGGAAGGCCAGGACTCAAGTGAGTTGGATCTATGTCAAGGAAAACTCCAAAATGATTTGGATTATGCACACATCCCGATGTACACGGTTTTAGGGGTCAAACCCGTGTATATAGGCGATTAGGGTTTTAAAATTTGTGTATATGTATTTTCACATGTTTTTAGGGATGGTCAAGGAAACATCAAAGGACAAAAAATGGTCCAAGGGGTCTAAGGAGTTTGCAGAGGGACAGGGGAAGGCCATACAAGTGTGATTCACCTGGAGTGGTAAAATAAGCTATAACAGCATCCCTTTGTCCCTTGGAGCACTTTTGTGTTCTTCCCAAGCTTTCCTTTTGCTTGTGAGCTTGTTATCGAGAGATGGAGGATTGAAGTGGTTGAGGCCCAAGTGGGGGACTCATTTTCTCAATTTCACAAACGTGCCGACAGAGGTTGTATCTATTGTAATCTTTGTTTTATATTAATAGAAATATCTTTTCTTGTCCAATAATGTGTATTTGAATGAATATTTAATCCATGGATGATTTCAAATGCTTATATGTTATTGATTATATATGCTAGAGTAGAGCTAACACAATTATATATAGCATGCTTGTCTTGTTTGTTGATTGTTGAGGAAGCAATTTATCAATACAAGCTAGAGTTGGAAAGCTCAACGGGGATCTACACCAACCGTCCGGAATAAGGTACGAGTCAAGATCCTTTAGTGTTAGATCTTTGATTTCTCTTGTATATAGGAAAGGATTGATTTCTGGAGTCAAGCTGTCTGTTGTGGTACCCCAAGCCATAGGAATTTCTCTCCATAACAGGCATAGAAGGCTTGCACATGTGCATTATAGAGCACTACCACTTGCAAGAAAAGTTGTTGAAGGTCTACCAGAAATGCAGACAAAACATGAAGGTGTATGCAAAGGATGTGCGAAAGGAAAGAACACAAAGAAGCATTTCCATGTAGCGAGAGCAAGGCAAAAGGAATCTTGGAAATCGTCCACTCCGATGTATGCAGTCCAATGTCATCCAGTTCATTATGTGGGTATGCATACTATGTTTATTTTATTGATGATTTTTCTAGGAAGACATGGATCTATTTCATGAAGAACAAAGATGAAGTATTTAGCAAGTTCAAGGAATTCAAAGCCTTAATCGAGAACCACACTGAAAAGAAGATCAAGAATTTTCGATCAGATAATGGCGGAGAATTCACATCAAATGAATTCAAAGAGCTATGTAAAGACTCAGGGATTAAGAGGGAGTTGTCCACTCCATATTGTTGGAGACATTTACCATCATACACACTCTTTTTGGTCACATTGGCCTAGTTAAACCACTATCCTAAGTATAATTAACATTAATTGACATCAATGGAGCATTAATTGCCATCATCCAGTCACACCCACGCCTACCTACTGTCAAGGAGGCTAACTTAGCCTTCTCCTACAGTCAAGGTGGCTAACTAGAGCACTTAGGGAGTGATCTGAGTGATATTAATGCACCTAATTGCTAACTGGTGGTTACAATCAGTTCAACCAATCAATTAAGGTGCCTCCCTCATTAAATATATTATTTAATGATTATTTAATATTATTTAATGATCTGGAGTTAACAGGGGTGCCTCCACCAAATTCTAATGATCAGTTTAGCTTCAGTAAACCTCATCGGGGTTCATTGAAGTCATGGAGCACTAGAACATGATGGTTGGCTTGCTATGACATGTGTTTGATCTCCTTCAGTTGAGATTCAGTCATTTATTGCACTCTGACTTCAGTTAAGGTTTGGTGAGTCAATTAGGGTTTTGTTCAAGTGGTTAACTGAGTGTGATTGAATGGCTGATAGTTAGTTAAGCCAGACTCACTCATGATTTCGAATTGCCTCCTTAGGTATTTGAATTTCTCATTGATTCAAGCCATTGCTTGACTTTGGTATTATAACTATTCATTGTTTATTAAATATACCGAGAGGAAACCAAATCCGATTCCGATTAACACCATTTCATGAGTTATTTGTTGATTATTATTTGAAGAGATTGATGCTTTGTTCCTAGATCAATGTGCAAGAATAATATGGTATCAGAGCATACGGCGGGATGAAGGTCTATCTCTCAAAAACAAGCTTTTTGACAGATTTCTCCATGAAAAGTGAGTAATAGCTCAAAATTCCAGCACTGCACCAGAAGCCAAGGCTTACCACTCAATATCCCAAGTAAATAACTTGTTGATCAAGCTTGCTTGATTGACTATGCTGGGTGTGATGAAATCCTAGAATGTGCAGGCTGTCCGACCTTATTTTTCCCTTTCTGTTTTGATTTGCAGGTTTCTACAGGTGAAGCATTCGCTACAGCACATCCATATGACCTCCTTAGTAGATCTCTTGACTCCATACAATTTCCACTCATGGAAAAATAAAATGGAGATTCAGTTGTGCTCCAAAGGAATTTTTAGAGTCGCCATGGACACTGAAGTTGAGCCTGGATTCGCCATAGAAAATCAAGATTCTTGAACAAGAAGGGTGAAGCCTTCGTTTTCTTGTGCCTCTCTATTTCTAAAGACCTTCTCTTCCATCTTACGGATATGAAGACACCAAAAGAAATATGGGACAAATTGGAATCTCTATACGGAAAGCATGATGACTTGAGAGTTTACCAACTCGAAAATGAACTCATGTCTCTCCAACCTTCCAATTTCGAGACTCTAAATGATTTCTTTACAAAGTTCAAGCATATTGTTTTACTCTTGAAGCAATGAAATGTGGAGAAGGAGGATGATCAGCTCATCCTTGCCATCCTCTCCAAACTTGGGGCTGATTATTCAGTTTTTGTTTCTACATTCTGTGCGGGGAAGCTCACAACCCCCGGATGGAAGATGCCTACACTCAATGCCTTCATTGAGTCCCTAACTAATGAACATGACAAGCTTGTCCAGATGGGGATCATCTGATATTCCCATGATCAAGCCCTCCATGTCTCAGGGCCCAAATATCTGAAGGGTAAAGGAAAGCAGCAGAAAAATCAGAAAACTAAATTTGATGCCCCCAAGCCTATAGTTGAAAACCAGCAGCATGATGAGTCTTTCGGTTCAAGGAAGAACAAAGGAAAAGGGCACAATGGGAAAGAAAAATTCAAGTGTTCTTACTACAGAAAGGGTTTTCACCTTGAACATGCCTGCATGAAGAAAAATCTTGATGAAGCAACCTCTCTCCTTGAGAGGAATCACATCAATATTCCAGAGAGCTTTCGGAGGAGAGATCACCAAGATCGAGAACCACAGCATGAGAAAGGTCATGCCCTCATGGCAAGCACTTCGAATTCCAAAGCACTATTGATTGAATTTGGAGCTTCAAATAACATGATGGCTGAAAAAGACTCCTTTTTATCCTTGCAGACCGGCAAATCCATCCCCATCCACATGGGAGATGACTCCACCATCATTTCCGAAGGACAAGGTACTGTAGATCTAGAAAATGGTTTTTTTTCTAATGTTTTGTATGTACCGTCTCTAGCAGAAAATATCCTTAGTGTATATCAAATGACACATACATGAATGCCTAAGAGAGTCTCTTTCATCCCAAACAATGTTGAGATAACAAAAATTGCATCCGGGAAACTCATTGCTAAAGGCCTTGCAAACCATCATGCCAAAGCCTATGAGTTCTCTCACTTTGTTGCAGATGCAAAGCCCACCGCTCTGCTAAGTCATGGAGATGAGGTTAGTAGGTTGTGGCATGAGAGTTTTGGCCATATTAATTTCAAATATTTGCAGCAATTACAGAAAGACTCCATGGTTGAAGGCCTCCTAGTCATCAAGGCAACCACAGGAATTTGCAAGGGCTGTGTAATTGGAAAACACCCTGAGCACAAGTTCGATCGGGGGAAGGAAAATCGAGCTACAAGAATATTGGGGCTGATACATTCTGATATCAGTGGTCTGATTCCTATCACATCCATCAATGGATCAAGGTACCTCCTTACTTTTATTGATGATTTTTCAAGGTATACACGGGTTTTCTTTCTCAAAAAGAAATCAGAAGTATGTGAAAAATTTTATGAATTGAAGGCCTTGATTGAAAATGCCTCTGGGATTAAGATCAATATCTTGAGATCTGATAATGGAGGGGAGTATGTCAATAATGAGTTTCTATACATATGCTCCCAAATTGGTATTCAGTTCTAGCATTCAATTCCCTACACTCCCCAGTGGAACGGAGTAGCGGAAAGGAAGAACCGGTCTCTCAAGGAGATGACCACCTGTATGTTGGAGTCAAAGAAGATTGCTGAAAATTTGTGGGATGAATCCATGCATGCTGCAACATACATTTAGAATAGGGTGCCACACTCATCTGTGAAAGGAAATACTCCTTTCAAAGCATACTTCAGACACAAGCCAGATGTGTCGAACCTACGAGTGTTTGGGTCCACTGCTTGATAAAAGAAGGGATTTGCAAATGCAAAGCATAGAATGTCTATTTATTAGGTATCCTAATTAATCTAAATGATTCAAGATTCTAGATATCAATACCAAACAGATCATCATCTAGAGAATTTTCAAGTTTGATGATCCTCTTCAGGAGGTGGAACTAGTGAAGGAGAAAATTGTTGAATTTCCTTCATATTCTACTGAATATTTGGATGATAAAATTAGGGGTGATAACCCTGATTTGGATCCTCTGATTTTTTATATCAGTGTGCAGCAATCATCATATGCTAAATTAGAACTTGAAGTGCAAAATCATCTTCCTACATGGCCCCAACAGACACTCTCCTCCGCAGTAGAAAACATTGGAAATCTGGATGATCCAAGGAGAACCCGGTCTAATTTCCAAAGAGCAGGTATTGCGCTCTCTTGTTCTAATAATTTGCTGTCCAAAAATTTCTATTTGATGATTAGTTCATATCCAAAATCTTACTACCATGCTTGGAATGATCCGAGATGGCAATTTTCCATGGATGAAGAGATGCATTCTCTTCAGAAAAACACTACTTGGGAGCTAGTTTCTCTTCCTCCGGGAAGGAAATTGGTCCAATGCAAGTGGGTGTTTTGGACAAAGGTTGTTGTTGATGGAAGTACCTACAAATATAAGGCAAGGCTAGTATCAAATGGTTTCTCTCAGGTCCAAGGGGTGGACTACCATGAGACCTTTGCACCGGTTTCAAAAATGGACTCCATCCACCTTGTTTTGGCTATTTCAGCATCCAAGCACTGGGAGGTGCATCACATGTGTTATAGCGGATTTCACCACTCTAGGTGAATCACACTTTGTGGCCTTCCCCTGTCCCACTACAGACTCTTTAGACCCCATGGACCATATTTTATCCTTTGATGTTACCTTGATCATCCCTAAAAAACTATATAAAAGATGATATACGCGGTTTTTTCCCCGATAACCACGTACATACGCGAGTTTGACCCCTATATCCGTGTACATCGGGATGTGTGCATAGTCCAAATCATTTTGGAGTTTTCCTTGACATGGATCTGACTCATTTGAATCCTAGCCTTCCATATGCCTTGAGATCGCTCGAATTCGACCCTTCATTATCCCTGGTGAAGCTATATAAGGAACCCCTTGGTACATTGAAGACATATAGAGAGATTGAAAGCATCAAAACTATAGTCCATTGTTGCTGGAATTTATGCTTGAGTCTGCATCCCTTTGTCCCTTTGGAGCACTGTTGTGTTCTTCCCAAGCTTGCCTTTTGCTAGTGAGCTTTCTATCTAAGTGATGGAGGATTGAGGTGGTGGAGGCCCAAGTGGGGGATTCAGTTTCTTTGATTCCCAGACGTGCCGTCAGAGGTTGTATCTATCTTGTAATCTCTGATTTTTATTAATAAGAACTATCTTTCCTTGTCCAATGATGTGTATTTGATTGAATATTGTATCCATTGGAATATGTCAAATGCTTTTACATTATTGATTATATATGCTAGAATAGATCTAACACCATGATATATAGTATGCTTGTATTGTTTACTTGTTGTTGAGGAAGTATTATATCAATTCAAGCTGAAGATTGGAAAGCTCAACGGGGATCTACTTCAACCGTCTGGAATAAGGTACGAGGTCTGATCCTTTAGTGTTAGACATTTTATTTCTATTGCATATTGGGAAATATTGATTTATGGAGTCATAGCTGTCTGTTGTGGTACCCCAAGCCATAGGAATTTCTCTCTGTAATAGAATTGGCGACTCCGCTAGGGAGTTCCTAGTAGTTGTCCTTTGGGGGTGATTTTCTCGGCATTCAATGTATTTGAATTGCTCTTTCTCTCTTGTTTCTGTGTCGATTTTGGGGGCATATATGCCTGGTAGAGTCTGATTGGAGTGAATTCTATCTCAGTCTGTCTGTTTACCTTGTTTTTATGCACCTTTTCTTCCTGTACACGGGTTTTTGATTTACAGTCGTGTATACACGCGGTTTCCTCTGTGATTTCCCCGTATACACACAGGTTTACTCCAAACAGTCACGTATACCCTAGATTTTTCCATTTTTGTGGAAGTTAATGGGTTGCTGGGTTAGTGCTGTTAGTTGCTGAGTCTCCTTTGGCACTGCCTGAGTCTGTTTTGAGCTCTGGTTCTGATTGGAAACATTTTTTTTAGCCTAAATTTTTTTTTAGGTAAGTTCTTGTCATGGCATTTTCGATTTTTTGTTTGAGATTAGTGCATTAGAGTTCTTTTACCTTGGTGCTTTGCTTGGATGTTGTCTATGTGTGCTTGCAGAGTCTGAGGGTGGTAGAATCATTCTTTTTCTTTTTGCATCTCTTATTTTCAAAAAATCCAAAAACATTTGCTTATCATAATGCATTGCATGTTGCACTTTGCATTGTACTTGCATTAGATCTAGATTTGCTTTGGAGTACTAGTTAGGAATTCATATAGGAAAATTTGCATTCATCATTTGAAGAAGAAATTGTGCATTTCACGTAGTAGCATACCCTGTTTACATGGACACAATGCATTTGCATTGATTGTTACGGTTTGCATTTTACTTCTGTTACCTCATAACACCACTAGTTGCATGACCATATCCTATTTTTGAGTAATAAAGCCAACTAAAATCAACGCTAATTAAAATGAATTACACTCTTTTCTTTTCTAGGGTGCACCAACAACCTTAGGTTTTAGGATCTTGGAATAGTTCATTCTAAGTCAATTCTCCAAGATCACTAAACAACAACATTTAGGTGTCTGTCCAGGGAGTGTGTGAAATCCTTGGTATAACCATCATTCTTAGGATCCTCCTCTCAAAAGGGAGTTAAGCACAAGGTACTGTGAGTAGTTATTGATTGGGATGACCCCTAGTCATAACTGAGTGGCACCGACGATATTGCCAGGATTGTATTCGTATCTGGGGGCTCTTTCGAGAGTTTCGGGCTTTGCTACCCTACCCATACGGTCAATCCCGCCTGTGACTGTCCACCTGAGCTTTGATTATATTGAGGTGACCTTAGTGACCTTACCTAGGATATCGAGGGGGTATGTGTAGAGGTTATTCTGCATGTGTCCCAGCCAGGTTGGGGTCGGATAGCACAGTCGCTTTATGTGTTGAAGCTGAGGGCCACAATAATTGGTTTCATACCTCTGCTTGTGGTGACAAGGGCGTCTCAAGCCTCTCCTAAGCGAGACATACCAGCCACATTCAGGAGCTCACTTATCCAGCCCTTGTTTTCTTGCATTTGGCTTTAGATTTTATTAGTGATTACTCTGTGCATGCTAGTTGGCCTAGGGTTTACGTAAATAGAGAGTCTTTGCTTTTTGTTGAGTCATTGTGGATTCGAGTGCAGTTCCGCGCCGTTCTCGTTGGTTAGCAGGACTTCCGCCTTCCACTTATCCTCCTCCTTTGGGAGAGGGGCCTAGACTATCTAGGCGGACTATGTCACACACTGATTCACACACCATGGAGGATCATTCAGAGACTATTCCTGAGCCACCTCCTCCCGTTCGTATTGACGATGGGGAACTTACTCCTACGTACGATCCTTCACCTGACCTAGCTGAGTTTGGTCCTGTTATGTCCCAGATAGGATCTTTGCATGATAGACCTACTCACCCTAGGGCTGATTCCCCATTGACATGCTACCGGTATGGAATGCTGGAAGATGCCGAGACTCACTTTGACCTGCCTAGCACTAGCTACGGTAGTTATGCTACGACTGGTTTTCCTATGCACAATTTGACATTTCATGTTGAATCCGACTTTGAGCCTAGCACTATGCCTAGGGGAAATCCCATTCCTTACCTTGCGGAGAGGTTTGGGAGTACTAGTCACATTACACCTTCCATCCCAGTGGTGGAAGCTCCATCTTATCCCCCTCCTAGGTCTAGGGCTAGTGATCCGATTAGGATACCAGGTCTGAGACGAGTGACGATAGGCACTAGTACATATCTTATTACTGAGATTCCTTCATCCTCAGTTCTGAGTTCTTCAAATGGACATCCTCCACCTTATCCTCGTGGTCCTTTGAGCTGATATATGGCTACGAGTCAGGTCCGTACTGCAGTTACTAGACCCATTGTGTCTCAAGTTCATATACCACCCGCTGCTTCGGGAGGCTATATTCACCCTTCTAGTGGTCATCTTGTTACGTCCAGAGAATATGTACCTACTTCGGGTATGTATATTCCCCCTTCTGGAGCTTATCTTCCTACCTATGGAGTGTCCCATGGGACATCGCAAGCGATGAACTATGGACCTTATTACGGTCCGCAGTATGGATAGGTTTCTTCACCTTATGGAGGTGAGTATCAACAACCTACTTACTCTCCTAATTATGGCTTCGTATCCCCTACTAGTCAAGGTCCACCTTACTATGGTACTTCCACGTAACCATATACAGGTCAGACAGGAGGAGGACACTATGGCCAAGGCCATGGTGGTGCTCAAACCTATGTGAACCAGGGAGTGGTCCATCGACCTCATCATGCTAAGCTCCCTTTCCTCATGACGCTCAACCTTCCTAACTTATCGAGACTTACGAACGATCTCGTGGCTCATGACCCAGCTTGGCCGGCTGTCCCTACCAAGCTTCCTTCGGATATACCTAAGTTCGAAGGAAAACTGGGAGAGGATCTGAGCGAACACGTTACCACGTTTCACCTTTGGTGCTCTTCGAATTCGTTACATTAGGACTCAGTCCACTTGCGACTATTTCAACACACCCTTACAGGGCCTGCTGCGAAATGGTATATAGAGTTACCAAAGGGATCCTTTACCTTGTTCGACAATCTTGCGATGACTTTTATTAATCACTTCCAGCTACCAGTGCGCTATGATGTTGGTACTGAAATCTTGTCGACATTTCGGTAGGATAAAGCCACCCATATTTCTGATCATATTCAGGAGTGACATAGACAGAAGAGATTAATTAAAACTTTTATACCACCGGAGTTCCTTCTCGAGTGGTTCCTCAAGTATTTATTGCCATATATCGCGAAGGATGTTTCTACATCCGGAGTGTAGAATGACGAACAAGCAATCTTTAGGGCGCAGGAACTGGACTTGATTTATGCTCAGTCCGGTTTGTTGTATGAGATTATTCCCAACGCTCCTTGTTCTAGTTTCAATCCCAAGGTTAAACCTGGACCACATGCCGATGGCATTGTGGGTTCTGCAAGTGCAAAACCTGCAGATGCGGTTGCAAAACAAGTTAGTCAATTGTCGCTCAACCAGTCTACTTCGAGACAAGCTACGGCTTCGTCTCAACCCGCCCAAATGGCGAGTGTACTTGCTATGCAATCGTCAGACCAGAAGGGTAACCAGCAACCTGGACGGAATAAGAAAAAGGGTAAGAATAATAATCAAAAGGGTGGGAATAGGAATGAGAATGCTTCCAATAATGACAATAACGGTCAGAATGCTGGTGGGGACAAGCAAGCTAAATGTAAGGTTAAATTCCCTTGCAAGCTATGTAAGGATGATCACCTCACTTACTTGTGCCCTAGAATTGATGAAGCTTCGAGACTCTTAGCACAAGGCCTAGCTGTGCTAATGAACCCTTTACCGCATAACCAGAATATGAACTTGAAGTCCCAAGAGAAATCTAGTGAGAATGATCCACCAGAGGCTAGTGCTCGTGGGTGCATTAACATGGTCTGTGCTACCAAGGTTGTGACTCATGCGAAATATTATCGATCGTCACAACCCAACCCAGGGAAAGAACCCGATCCACCAGGAACTCCTTTGCGCTTTGAGAAACCTATGGATAAACCTGAAGCTACACCTCTCATTCCTAAGGGAGTACTTAAGCACTTAGGACATAATCCAAATGCCCGAGCTGCTTAGAATTATTCAATTGTCGAGGATTTGGGCCATACTCCTTGTGCGATGTCTACATTGGAAGTGCTTCAGAGTTGTCCTTCGCAAAGGAAGGCTTTGCTTTCTGCTCTTGGTGTGAACGGTGATGATTCTTCCTCAGTGATTAAATTTGAAACCACAGGTCATTAGCCTCGCTTGCCCTACTATGTGTCACTTTTGGTACACGTAGAATGTCTTAATATGATCGTCAAACGCACTGTGATTGACGAGGGCGCTGCTGCATCTGTGATGTCTTTGTCCTGTTGGAAGGGTCTTGGTTCCCCTGAGTTGTCGAAGTCAGCGACTATGTTAACTGCTTTTGATGGGAGATCTTTTAGGCTGCACAGCATCATTCCGTCCCTTAAAGTCTATTTGGGAGGGAAGACCGTTGCGATAAAGGTTGAGGTGGTTGATGTGCCCCTCAACTACAATCTCTTGCTGGGTCGGAACTGGATATATAGTATGCAAGCCGTTGCTTCTTTCATGTTTCATGTTGTATGCTTTCCTCATAACAGGAATATTGTAACGATTGATCAAATGGCATTCAAGAATTCCCCTGTTACTGCATCTTCGGGAACTTCGGTTCCGGTTGTTGAACACTCTCAGCCGGCAACTGGGAGTGTGGGTGTAGGCATGTATCCATCCCTTATGGGAAGCTTTAGTTGTTCTGCTCCAGTCCTCATGATAGGATCTCGTTCCGATAGGGCTTCGACTTCTACGACCTTAGTTTCTTTTCGCACGACTCATATGGGAGATCCTTGGATTCTTCCTACACTGAGTATTTCTAGTGAGCCTGTCGAAACTAATGTGCCGCTTCCTGCAACCATGATAGCTTATCAATACAATCTTATGAATGTTGCAGAGCCTTGTTCTTCCTCTTCGCGGATGAAAGAGGAAAACCCCTATGTGCTACCCGCATGGGCAGTACAGTCTTCTCATGCCCACGACTGCCTGGATACGGTTTTCCCTTCAGATGAAGTGATTATCGAGGCCATGTCGGGTGTTGAGCTGCCATGGGAGGAACTTCATCATAGATCATATTTCCTTCCACTGCTTGACCATTTGAAGCATGAGGATTATAGGGAGATTCTTAGTCAGAGAGTTGGTAGTCCCATGATTCCATTAAGTTCTCCTGGTCAGATGGCTGATGGGAACATGGCGAACATATCTTCCATGATTTCTATCAACATCTCTCATGATCCTGGCACCATTGAGAATGTCTATATTGGGGCGGATTGTTCCCGGGCTAAGATTCTTGAGTATACCGAGCTATTCAAGGAATTTCGTGATATTTTTGCTTGGTCTTATGATGAGATGCCAGGTATTGACCCTCGGATTTTCGAACATGAGATTAAGACTTACCCCAATGCTAAGCCTGTTCGACAACGCTTACGCGCCATGAATCCTAGGAAAGCACCCGCCATTAAGGCAGAGATAGAGAAGCTGTTGAAATCTAATTTCATCTATCCCGTTCCCTTGACGTAGTGGGTTTCAAACCCCGTTCCAGTGGATAAGAAGCAGGGAGTGATCCGAATATGCACTGATTTCTGCGATTTAAATCATGTCTGTCCTAAGGAGAACTTCCCCACACCATTTCTAGATCAGATTTTGGATGAGTGTGCGGGTAGCGAGGTGTTCTCCTTTATGGACGGCTTTTCCGGGTATTATCAGATCCAGATTAAACCTGAGGACCAACACAACACTGCATTTATTTGTCCTTGGGGAACATTTGCATATCGAAAAATGCCTTTAGGCCTTAAAAACATTGGAGCTACATTTCAACGGGCAATGACCTTGATTTTCCACAATCTCAAGTCTATTATCGAAGTATTTTTGGATGGCCTTACTGCTCATTCTCGTATGAGAATGCGTCATTCCTATCACTTGAGATTGGTCTTCAAAAGATGCCGGCACTATTCGGTTTGATTAAATCCTCATAAGTGCATCTTTTGCGTAAAGTCAGGTCGTTTATTAGAATTCATCGTTTCAAAGGAGGGCATAAGAGTCGATCCCTTGAAGGTTGAGGCAATACTTCAGTTGTCTCCCCCAAAGAATATTTGTCATCTTCAGTGTTTGCAAGGTATGGAAAACTTCTTACGAAGATTTGTAGTCAATTTTGCCAATTTAACTAGAGGCTTCATGTGTCTCTTGAAGAAGGATACTCCCTTTGAATGGGATGAGAGAGCCTAGGATTCCTTCGATGCACTTAAGCGAGCCCTAGCATCGGCCCCAGTGATTAGTCCTCCGGATTATAGCCATGATTTCCTATTATATGTGGCCACATCTTTAGAGACGATTGGTATGGTATTGGTTCAGGAGGATGAGGAGCTCTAGGAGCATGTCATATATTATCTGAGCCGAAACCTTATTGACGCAGAGATTCGGTATTCTCATGTTGAGAAGCTTGCCTTAGCGACCGTACATGCGGTTCAGCGTTTGAGACATTATATCCTCCTTCGCTAGACCTTGGTTGTGGCCCATGTTAATATGTTTCAGTTCATCCTCACACGAAGGATGATTGGGGGAAAGTATAATAAATGGATTGTCATCCTGCAAGAGTTCGATCTCGAGTTTGTTTCGGTAAAGTTGAAGAAATCGTTAATTTTTGCAGAGCTTATATCGGATTTCCCGAGCGAGGCTGAGGAGTCGGTTTGTGAAGATACGTTTGTTGATGAACACATATTCTTAATCTCGATGTCTGACCCATGGTATGGAGATATCATAGTATATCTACAAACACAGAGGACCCCTACTCACCTCTCGCGAGATGAACGATGACGATTACCTCACGTCTCTAAGAATTACCTTATAGTGGACAATACTTTGTACTGCCGTGGGGTAGATTCCATTTTACGACGTTGTTTAACTCACGAGGACGCTGAGGTTGTGTTGAATGACTGCCACAGAGGGGCGTGTGGTGGTCATTTATCTGTGCTTTCTACAGCTCAAAATATTTTGAGAGCGGGTTATTTCTGGCCGTCGATCTTTAAATATTGTGTTGATGCGGTCAAGAGGTGGCACCCTTGCCAAGTGTTCACACGGAATATGCGCTCAAAGCCTGCCCCGTTACATCCCATTATCACCGTCGGTCCCTTCACCAAGTGGGGGCTCGATTTTATGGATTGCATCCCAGCTTCGGCTGGGGGGCACCATCATATTATAGTGGCTATAGATTATTTCACGAAATGGGCTGAGGCAATGCCTACAGTAAAATCCGACGGTGAGATAGCCGCTCACTTCATATTCAACCAAATCATTACTCGGTTCGGGATTCCGAGAGAGCTTGTCACTGACCATGGCTCGCACTTTCAGAACCGTATGATGGAAGAGTTGGCATCCAAGTTAGGGTATAAGCAAGAGCACTCCTCTTCTTATTACCCCCAAGCGAATGGACAGGTTGAAGCAGTGAATAAATCACTTAAGTCCATTCTCCAACGAACCATCGCACAGAGCAAGATGAATTGGCCTATTATGTTATACCCTGCTTTGTGGGCATATCGAACCGCGTTTAAGACTGCCACTGGTTTTTCTCCATATCATCTTGTGCATGGAGTGGAGTCGATATTGCCGATTGAATGCGAGATTCCTTCGTTGAAGCTAGCTGTGGAACTCTTACCAGACACTTCACCTTTGGAGGAGCGTTTGGTCCACCTCGAGCAACTTGATGAGCAGCGTCGAGATGCCTTGGTGGCTCTAGAGGTTAATAAGAGTCATGTTAAGGTCCAATATGACAAGTCTGTCTGTCCAAGAGTGTTTAGTGAAGGAGACTTGGTCCTTTTGTGGGATCAATCGAAAGAACCCTTGGGGGCAGGGAAATTTAATCCTATGTGGCGTGGTCCTTATGTGGTCAAGCGTGTCTTAGAGAAGGGTGCCTATGAGTTAGTCGATTATGAAGGCACAGCTTTGGCAGAGCCTAGAAATGGGCTCTATCTCAAAAAATACTATGCATGATCTTTAGCCAAGGCTGCTTGTTGTATATTATTGTACAGCTTTGCATAGTTAGGTCTTTTTTATCATGATCGGGTTTGTGATTAGTTTCCGTTTCTTGTGGCAGATGTCAATGGAATCTTCCACCTACATAGGATTCGCGGATGGTGCAAGCTGTCACACTCAACACTCAGCCTCTGCTGCTTGGGTGATTTATACTCCTATGGGTCAGGTACTGTCTTCAGGAGGTGTATGTCTACGGCCATCTTCCAACAATGTTGCTGAATATAGTGCCGTTATCGAGCTTCTACAGGATGCCATTTCACATGGTGTTCTATCTCTTGAGGTACATCTTGATTCGGAGTTAGTAGTGTCATAGCTCAATGGTTTGTACCATGTTAGAGATCCGATGTTATTGAGAAGATTCTTACGTGTGAGATTGTTAGAACGGCAATTTGACAGTATTACATATATACACATTCCAAGAAATGATAATCAAGTTGTTGAATCATATGCTAACTACGTGTTAGATTGGAATTTGTTTCATTCATAATAAATTAATCATAAACATTTTTACACATGTAAATAAATAAACCGATCACCATAAAACTTTTTATATCAAAAATGTGGTAATACATAGTGTCATATACAAAAGTGGAGCTTTCAAAGCTTCCATCATATAATACACGGTAGTACAAAATACATATATACTCCCAGGTGTCTAATCCTGTGGAGGGGGAGGGTTGTGATCATGATACGTCACTACAGCTCTAGCTAGCCGTCGGAATAAATGCACCCATGCGCGTGGCACACCCACCACCTGTCGATGTATGGCCTCAGGCAAGTCCTCGACTTACGCCATGGGAACCCTATGAGTCAGTCGCACGAAGTTGGTATGAATGCCCTGGAGCGTTCGCTCTGCATCCGCACCTGTGATGTCATCCCCTCTTCCCCTCCGTCTATGACGTGGGAATCCCTCTAGTCGCCGTGGTCCTACATCTGCACATGAATGGTAGATGTCACTATGTGTTGTCACGCAAAAACATGTCTTTTCGATTCCATATAATCAAGAAAATACAAAAAAAATTAAATAACTTTAAAAACTTTAAAAAGAGTGAGAGTCAAGATTCGGTACCTATCTCTTCGTATGCTGATCCTGGTGGCAATGGCATGTCCGGATCCCCCCGAAAATCTATCCCTCCATAGGGGTAGTCATCTATGGCAACAATCTATCGTTGCCACCATGGAAAGAAGTCAACTGGATATGGGTTGGCCACCCTACCACCCCCCAGTCTACGCATAGCATCTACCCAACGTCGTTGGGCTGGATCTCGAACCCCGTGGAGAGGAACGTCCACTCTAGGGCTCAATCCTAGAACACGCTCGAAGAAAAACGTGCTCAATATGCTGCTGAACCTGAAGTTCCGTATCCTACCTGCCTTACACTCATTGAGCTGGTGTTTCATGTTGCTCAGTAGTGTAGTGCTCCAGTCATATATGGTCGGTCTCATACACTCCACCGCATAGTACATCAGTGGCCATGAGGCCTGATGGAGTGAGGCTAAGCCTGCTATCCTACCCAGCGTCAGTAGTATTGCCTTTAGTCCTAGCACCTATATAGCATTGGTAGGGACTTGACTCCCCAACTTCTCAGTATCTGGGTAGCAGTACACAGCTACGTACTCATCGATAGTAATCCCACCGCCTGTCCCACCTTGAGAATGAAGGTTCACCACATCCCCTCGTCTAGATAGACCTGTGATGAATTATATGTCTTCCACCTCTATAGTGAGAGACATCCCATCTATCCTGAAGGACTCTGAGTCTGGATCCCAATAGTCTACCAACATCTCTAGCAGTCTTGGTTTGGCCCTCAAGCCACCAAGGCACCAAAACTTGTAGAGTCCACATCTTCTAAGAGCTTGTTGAGCCATTACGTCATCCCTTACAGCTTCCTCTACTTCACCATGCTCGCGCTCTCTCCATTCTAGCACCATCCTACATGAGAAATTACCCAATTGTCCATTAGATTCTTGTAAATCCATTTGTGCAGCGTCATACGCGACTGTTTTGCAAACAACCGCGTATGTACGCGGTTTCTAGCCCCTTTTCCGCGTATAGCCAGCCCTATACGCGGAAAAATCTTTGATACCCATGTGGGCCACAGTGCTCATGTAGAATTGGCCTGAACTACTTCATTTTACCATGAAAATTAACAAAAATTATATTGAAATGCATGAGGAGAGCATGAGTAACTACCTGGAAGAAACGGTTGTGAATTCCGCCAGCTGGATCTCCTGGAATTTGCAGTTGAATATCAGAGCTCCAATGGGTAAAAGTTTCAAATGATTTATATTTTTTACTATTTATAGAAAAAATTACAAATATTTGAAAATTTTTACCCCCTTTCCTATAGTTTTGACAGTTTCTAACCATTTTGGATTGTTTCTGACATAATTTGTGATGTAGAAGACCATTTTTAGTGCTGTTTCAGCCTTTGGATTGACCCATTTGTACTGATCTTAGGTATAACATCTATACTGGCATATAGGTTAGGTTCACCACCATTTGCAGTTTGCATGACCTTATGACCATGTCACCATTACCTTAGGTACGAACCCACTCTATTATGTCACGGAACCTTCTTGCTGCTTTAGAAGTGGCATGATATGAGTGGTAGAGTTCCACCTTACATGGGTACCCTAGTTAGCGCCTTATTTGCATTTGGTGCCCATGCCGACGTTTTCTCCTTTAGGGTGTGGGATTCCGTTGTATAGTATTGCCATGACATTTAGCAAGAGCCTCATACTCCTCTTGATCTTATGCTGGCCTTTTTCCCTTCGGACTCCCCTTGTATCAAGTTGTGGATGCATTATCATGAGCTTTACCTGTCTTATTGAGCTTTATTCCGGCTCCCCTGACATTGCGTTTCAGCCATATAGCCCGAGCTTGTCTCATGTCTAGCCATGCAGAGCCTTTCTTTATATCCTTCGCAGCTCGATTCCCTTTTTACCGAGAGGGGATTTTCCCCTGAGTGTCGATATCCACTACTTGGAACTAGTTTGTTTGCCCTGATGACACTCGTCTCCTCCTAGTTTGTAACTATAAAGCTAGTTTATTCTTTTTTCAAGCTTTTCAAATAACTGAAAAAGTCCAAAAAAATCAAAAAACCAAAAAGCCGGACAAGGAAAGATGTTATCTTTGGCAACTGTCGAGTAGTGTCGCCTTCGAACAGAGCACTGTATATCACATCCATTGGTTGGGTTATATTTTGACTAAGGAGTTGTACTCGTTATCTGAGTTTATCTCCACCGACTGGTTAAGCTTCCAGTCCCTATGGAGCCTCTGTTGATGCCTCCTGTGTCACAGAGATGTCCCAGTTTGTATATCGAGTCTATGCTGCCTTCATTCAGTCACCACACACCGTTATGCTCTTGTTCGAAGGAAGTTGAAACTTGTGTCGGTCATTCCTCAGTTATCTTGACTTTGCATGTCGGCCATTCCCGGTACAGTTACTGGTTCATGCACTTTATGATCGAGTCCTTCCACATTATATAGCTTTGCTGAGTACCTCGTGTTGGATGATGGGGGATGCCTTAATTCCCTCCTTCCAGGGGATTTCATCCCATCGACTTCAGATCATTTATTCTTGGGATTGGAATCTAGAGTCCTTTTGAGTGCCTTGAGACTTGCAGTCATCAGTGGCAGGTTCTCTCGCCATCGACAATTTCTTGGGAATACATCAATGTCCCCTGATCGATGGATTCTCTCAAGTGTTCGACCTCAACACATCTATTCACACTTGTTAGTTTGCACTCTAGTACCTTGATTCCCATTTTCATTATCAGTGGGTAATCTCACGTCTGTTAACGGTATACATCAATGACCAGTAATCAGACGATGGACTACTATGTTCAACCTCGACACCTCTATTCGCATAGTAGGACATGTACTAGTAGCGGTTTGTGTAGAAGACCTTCCAGACTAGTGGCATCTCTTATATGCTACCTCCTTGATCGTTCCAGTGTTCATGAGATTTCAGCTCTCGTGACTTGATCCCAATGTATGTCAAACATTTCCAGCCACTATGGAGATCTTGATCTATTGTATATCTTCAGCCATTTTGGAGATCATGTTCCTTTGTATATCTTCATCATGGAGATTCTGATCTATGTATATTGTACGTGGCGATGACCACATATGTGATATCATGTATTATGCCTATTCATGGCCATTGTACTCTTATGTATCCAAGACTGCTATATGTACTTGCAGTTGTATGCAGAGTTGTATTATTGTACTATGCTGATTGGGTGGCTGGTCTTCCATTTGGGACCCTTCATCACTCCACTTCTGGGATGGACTTATAATGGATTTCGGCCATCGTATGACCCCTTTGACCTCACACATTAGGGGGCATCTGTTATAGTGGATTTCACCACTCTAGGTGAATCACACTTTGTATCGCCTTCCCCTGTCCCGCTGCAAATTCTTTAGACCCCATGGACCATATTTTATCCTTTGATGTTACCTTGATCATCCCTAAAAAACTATATAAAAGATGATATAGATGGCTTTTTCCTCGATAACCGCGTACATACGCGAGTTTGACCCCTATATCCGCGTACATCGGGATGTGTGCATAGTCCAAATAATTTTGGAGTTTTCCTTGACATGGATCCGACTCATTTGACTCCTAGCCTTCCATATGCCTTGAGATCGCTCAGATTCGACCCTTCATTATCCCTGGTGAAGCTATATAAGGAACCCCTTGGTACATTGAAGACATATAGAGAGATTGAAAGCATCGAAACTATAGTCCATTGTTGCCAGAATTTATGCTTGAGTCTGCATCCCTTTGTCCCTTTGGAGCACTGTTGTGTTCTTCCCAAGCTTGCCTTTTTCTAGTGAGCTTGCTATCTAAGTGATGGAGGATTGAGGTGGTGGAGGCCCAAGTGGGGGATTCAGTTTCTTCGATTCACAGACGTGCCGTCAGAGGTTGTATCTATCTTGTAATCTCTGATTTTTATTAATAAGAACTATCTTTCCTTGTCCAATGATGTGTATTTGATTGAATATTGTATCCATTGGAATATGTCAAATTCTTTTACATTATTGATTATATATGCTAGAATAGATCTAACACCATGATATATAGTATGCTTGTATAGTTTACTTGTTGTTGAGGAAGTATTATATCAATTCAAGCTGAATATTGGAAAGCTCAACGGGGATCTACTTCAACCATCCGGAATAAGGTACGAGGTCTGATCCTTTAGTGTTAGACATTTTATTTCTATTGCATATTGGGAAAGATTGATTTCTGGAGTCATAGTTGTCTGTTGTGGTACCCCAAGCCATAGGAATTTCTCTCCGTAACAACATGGATGTTAAGTCAGCCTTTTTGAATGGATATCTTCATGAAGAGATATACATGAAGCAACCTGAGGGCTACATCACTGATCCATTTTGGTTTTCAAGCTAAAGAAGTCACTATACGAGTTAAAATAGGCCCCAAGAGAGTGGTATTCCAAGATGGATGCCTTCCTTGTCTCGCAAAACTTTCAGAGATGTAGATCAAATCCAAATGTGTATTTACAGAAGCATGATGGTCATCTAATTATCATTGTTTTATATATTGATGACTTACTGATCACAGGTAGCACAGTTGCCTCCATTTCAGCCATCAAAACTGCTCTCCACAATGCCTTTGAAATGAGTGATTTGGGGCATCTAAAACAATTTTTGGGGCTCAAAATCGAGTTAAATTCTGATGGGATTATGGTCACTCAGTCCAAATACATTTCAGACCTATTATTCAAGTTTAAAATGGATAAATTTAGGCCTGCACCATTCCCTTTCCTTTCAGGGATCAGCCTTGAAGAAGGAGAACACACACCTCCCATGGACTGCACTATCTATTGACAGCTGATTGGTAGCTTGTTGTACTTGACACATTCTAGGCCTGATATTTGTTATGTCATGAATGTTGTATCAAGATACATGTAGCAGTCTTGAAGATATCTTCATATTTAATTATTACTTGATGATATCCTGACCTCAAATCTATCTTTGAAAACACCGTGGCTCCACATAGTTGATCAAACAGATCATCTATGTGGGGCAACAGATATCTATTTTTAATAGTCATATTGTTCAGCTGACAGTATTCTATGCATAATCGCATGGTTCCGTCTTTCTTTTTAACAAAGATGACCGGTGCCCCCCAGGGAGACACACTAGGTCGAATATACTTTTTATCAATTAACTCTTTTAACTGTGATTTTAACTCATTAAGTTCTAAAATATTCATTCGGTAAGGATATTTTGAGCTAGGTACTGCACTCGATACCAGCTCAATAGTGAAATCCAATTCCCTCCTTGGAGGTAATCCTGGAATTTCTTCTGGAAATACATCAGTATATTCTTTTAAAACAGGAATATTTTCTATTTTTAACTTATATGTTTTAGTTTTACCTTCCTCATCTGTAACGGTTACTGCATAGGCTTTACATCCTTTTCTAACAGCTCTTTTAAGTTGTAAAGCAGAAATATGCCTTACTACAATTTTTCTAGGAATACCCTTAACCTTTACTGGTTGTTCATCACTATTTAAGCACGTGAAAGTTTTATCGTAACAATTTAAAACTACCTTATGTTGTTCTAACCAATCCATGCCAATCAGTAAATCATATGATCCAAGTGGAAAAACATTAAGCTTAACTATAGTTTTAAATTCATCCATAAGTAAAGCACATTCTTTCACAAAACAGGTTACTTTTCTTTTTGCCCCAGTGGCTAATTGAACTAACCAAGAATTCTCAAACTTATCGACAGACAACTTAGATTTTTCCACTATCTGAGGTGCAATGTAACTCAGACTAGCTCCTAGATCAATTAAAATGGTTACAGGGGTTTGATTAATCATACCTTCTACTTCCACCATGGAATTCTGATAATCAGCTTGGCGGTTCTCTAAAGCTGCGTTAATTCTGGGCATGCTCCTCGCTAGTTCCCCAACATTCATCTCCTCCTGTACAGTGTGAATATTGCTGACAGTCTTTTTCTGGTTTGGACAGACCGAGGCATAGTGCGGGCCATTACATTCCCAGCACTTAACAGGCTCCTTACGTTCAAAACTCTTGGTAAATTTCCATGGTTATTTGCAGCTTCCTTGCCCTTAAAATTATTCGAATTATTGGAAGTACCATTCCTATTTCCCTGGAAATTCTTGCTGTTAGAATAATTTTTAGTCTTATTATTCTTGAAATTCCTATGAGGTACAAATTCCTTCTTCTTAAATTCAGGCTGATTGTTATTTTTCTTAGACTTCCAGTTGGCCAAGCCTTCTTTCTTCTGGTTCTCCTCAAAACAAAAATTAGCCTTCCTCATGGCTTCCTCCAGAGTCTTCGGGTTATCATACTCGATTCTGTCCTTAATATGATACGGTAGACAGCTAAGAAATTGTTGTACTTTAGGTTTCTCGTCTACTAGGTAGGGTACATACCTAAGTAAACTTAAGAATTTGTTGTTCAAATCCTTCATAGTCATCGAACCTAACTTCAATTCATAAAATTCTTTAGCTCTTTCCTCGTAATATTGCTTAGACAAAAATTTCTTTTTGAAATACCTTTTAAAGGTACTCCAATTAACTTCTTTTTCTCTTATACCCTTGACTCTCTTCAGGTCTTGCCACCATATGTCATCTTTTCCTGAGAGGTTATATATTGCCATCCTTGCCTTTAGTTGATTAGAGTAATTATATATATGAAAATATTTATTCATCCCGGAAAACCAAGACACTGCTTCCTCCCCCTTCTCAGTTTCTCCATTAAAAGTTGGGGGCTTTATCTTTTTAAAATCCCCTGAAATTTCCTCATATGGTTTGTATTTCTTCTTTCTGTCATACAAATCATCTTCACTACTGTCACTAGTAGTATGATAACTTTGTCGTTCACTGTACCCTTCAGATGATGAACTACTTTCAGTTTCTGCCAGCTTCATCTTTTTGGATTTTCTTTGATGACTGACATCTTCAGATTCTGATCTTCTGCTCCTTCCTTCAGTTTGGAACTTTCTATTAAAATTTGGTTCAATTCTTCATGAGCCTTTAGGATCCTTTCATTCTCCCTCTTTACTGATTCCATTTCAGTTTTTAAATCTTTCACAGTCTGTAACAGCTCTGAGGAGTTAGCGGTCCCCTCTTCTAACATAGGTTCTCAGGGCAAATTTCTTGTTTCTGTATCTCGAGACTCCTCCTATGCATACTCTCCCAGTTTTTGCATACCTGCCTGTTAAACTTCAGAAAAATGAAATTTTCTGTTCTTAACATAAAACAAAAAATATATATGTTAGCATACTATTTTAATTTACTGTTCTATGAAAGCTAGTTGGGCTGCATCAAGACCTACTGTTTGAACCTTGTGCTCTGATACCACATGTCAAAACCCCAAATTTTTCAAAAAATTTAAAATTTTTAAAATACAGATAATCTTCATAAATGCAGTCAACTAATTGTTTTAATTAGTTATATGTTAATGATTCGTTATCTGAATTATCTACTTGATTAGTTTTATCTTATAGAACATTTCTTTTTCAGTTTAATGACTTGTTTTTCTTTGCGACCACAAGGTAGAACTGTCATGATATTCTGGGCTTACTTAGCTTTCGAGCTAATGCAAAAAGTCTACCTGCTTTTACAGATTTACAGGTAAGAAATATCCAGTGCTGCTTGTCAATAATCATTACGCATACAGATATATGTTCGTCGTAAAAATAATATCTCGGTAAAAGAATATAAATGCTATGCAATTTCTAATTCTTTTTGAGCTAAAACCAATAAATTGTTATTCTTTTAAAAATGCCATGGAAACAAGAGTTAGTCCTATCAGTATTGGTGACAGTTACTTTCTCTATAGTAGTTGTAATTTAAAGTTCTTATTGCGTACTAAACTCTTCGATGTTTTACCATGGTCGTCGTGTGTGTAAATGCCTTAATCTCTTCTTTGCATATAGACTAAGAATAACAAAGTTGTTATGTAAAGGGTCTCACTTAAATTGTGCACAATTACCATTTACGTCACGATGGAATTGGTTATTGCTTGTGATAAGAACATAATGTACCTTGATACGAAGTTTATGTACCACTAATCCCACTTCCAAAGCTTTGAAGTTAAAGGGATTACAACTTTATTACATGCTGCTTTTGAAAAGGATTATATTTGATGATTTGAATTTCTCTGCACATAATTTGCTTGGAAAAAAAAATATTATCCATGTATGATCAATACATTCTTAAAATTTCAATGCCAAGAGCCTTAACTTTTTAAGATTTACTATGCTCAAGTACAAACTTTACTAGGTTTATAATTAAACATTTAAGGCAAAAGAGGTTAACATTAGTAAGAAGGATATTTACCCCAATTTTATTTTATGAATTTCTTTTATAACCTCAACTAGCATAACTTGGATAGAGTTATAGTAGTTCTAATAAATGAAGCCATGTTTGAAATAACAAAAGGGTCATGGAATAGACCACGCCCATGAAAAGTTTATGGTTTAACCTTAAAGTCTTATAATCCTTTATTACACACATCTCTTTGTTAGTATAATGTGCTAGGTCACAAACTTTATACTCTTGCTAGGTTATATTCGTTTGATTACACAAATAATTGCTTACTAGAATAGTATTTGCCATACATTAATTCTAGATTTCTCTTATGATATTATAAGGGCATACTCTTAGATAGATTAATCGTTGAGTGAAGAGATAACATGTTATATATGTAACGGGTTGTGGTATCGACTACGCCCATGATGAACATAAGGTTAAACCTTGATTTAAGTTTTGTAATTGATTGAATACCATAATTTATATGGAAATGGGTCGTAAAATCCCTCACGACTTTGATGATTGTTATGGGATAGTTTGATTATTAATAATTCCTTTGTTTCCATGCGATGTATGTAACAGGTTGACTCCAGGGATAAAGATTATGGTAGAACCTTCTATACAGCAAAATGATTGGTATGTTAGACCTCTTGTGATTGCTTGTTGAGACTATTGAAAATACCCACTGTATGCAAAAATCTAAATGATGGACGTGGCACCACTATAGCCAAGTGTTACATGAATAAAAGACTCTCTCTCGAACCCTAAACTAGTCATTCTCTCTGTTGTTTTCAGCCTTGGCCGCTCTGCTACTGAATTGCTTGACCACATTATTGCTCTGCAAGTCATCATCTGTAAACTCCCAGTTTGCTTCCTTGTTTTCTGCCAGTTCTGGGCTCGTCCTACACATTGAGAGGAAAGAAATGTAAACCAAGTTGTTGCTGCTTGGGCTGGGTTATTTGTTCCTTCGGGGTTTGTCTTTCGTTGCTCACTCCTCCAAAAATCTCCAGACTACAATGTATTTCTCTCCCGCAGCCCAGATGTGAATGCCGTGACTTTTTCTCTTGAGTTTTGTAAGGCTTAGGGTTTCGCAGTGACTGTGTTTTTGTTTTGGTTTGTGAACCATTACGGCTCAAGGGTTTATGCTTGCCGGGCCGGTGACTGCAATTCTCTGTGGTCGTTAGTCTATGCTGTGAAGTAAAACCTTCTTCCTTGCAGCTGATGAAGAGCTTACTCCTACTTGTGCTGGTGGTAGCGCTTCTTCTCATGGGTGGTTACGTTTCGGTGAAGCTTTGAGGTAAGAAACGCCAAGTACATTTTTCATTAACCTTGCACGTTTGTTTATTACACCATAGTTAAATTCTTGATGCAATATATTTAACATTAATGTTCTTCACTTGTTCACATGTGTTACCTCTCTCTCTCTACGCGGTTGGTGCGAGGTTGTGGCAACGGCTTGCTGGTTCATGGGTAAGCCTTGGATACTTATGGTTGTTCTTCCTTGTCCGGTCCCTTATGGGGCATATGCTGGTTGGTCGCCGTGGCCTATAAAACCCTTGTGGTTTTTGGTTTACCTGGTTGCTTGGTTCGTTGTATTTAGTGGATGTTGAAACCCTTGCTTTATGCAGGGTTCTCCGGCTTAGGCCGTGACTGTAAAATTAATTTTTGATCTATTTACTTGTGAATTTATGTAAAAAAATGATAAAAGGCTAGTAAAGCCTTACTCTGTTAATTTTGTTTAAAATCGTGAAGCCTTAAAAGGAGTTAAACTCTTTCAGTTTATTATCTCTGTCATCCATTTTGATGTACTAGGGTTTACCCTAACTCGACGATATGAAAGTATTTACTGTGTCTTTAAAATATCTTGGGTTTATAAGAAAATACTGTAAATTTGTTTGGTTATTACTTACATGTTGTTATGGTCAGTTGAGCTCGGTGAATCGAGCCTATTTATACTCTGTTACTTGGGTTCCTGCAAGTTAATATATTTAATTTATAACCTGTAACTATTCAGGGTAACTACATAATGAGCTTACCTTAACTTACTCTGTTCTAATAAGGGTTATAAATATTGTTTGTCTTTGTTAACTTTCAGAATATATGTAAACTAATGTTCTTGCAGTTGTTATATGTGTAACTGATAGTTACGTCTTTAAGTGTAAAATGTGTATTACTTAATTTTTATTATAGTGAAATAAAATGTTATTTTATCTGCAAGTAATGTTGCTCCTACAACAGTATATATATTTTCTTTATTCTTTGTCTATTTATAGATATAATGTGAGATAGTATTTTTATTGTCTGTATTCTATTACTTTCTGCACTTAAATTATTTATAAAAAAAAAATACCTTCTGTATTATATATTATCCTTCTTATATTATAATACTAGTATTTACAAAATAAAAGAAATAACAACTATCTATATTCTATATTTATTAACATTTTATTTAAAATAGGTCTGTAGCTGTAGACTTTGTTTAAGCTTAGCTAGATAAAGAAATGAAATAATTACATTACTAGCCATAATTAAATTGTGAAACCAACTGGTTTATCTGTAAAATTAAATCAAGGTTTTTACCTATTTTTACTCACAGTTTACTTGCTATACAATCAGTAGTTAATTATCCTAAACTGAAAAGAAATAACTGTAGAGATGAAAAGCAGTTCTATTTAGTCTAACCCTGCTCTAGTTTAATTAGTATATTCTTTCTTTTGGTTTCAAAATAAATAATAAGATTACTGAAAGTGAATACTGTATCAAGAACTGGTTTACCTACCAACACATACTACTATCAGTAAAATATTATAGCTTTTTTTTTCGTTTCTAATAATCTGACATTCTCAGTCCATATTCAATACTACTCTGTGTACATATTATATTTCTTCTGATAACAAATAAAGGAAAACATTCTATTATTCAAACTAACATCTTATTCTATAATTGCATCATACTTTCTTTATATAAATTCACCACCTGTGCTAGAGTACGATCTGGATTACTCCAGATGGGGAAAAACACAGGTAGGGTTTGTTTCTCATTAAGCATAATTTCACTACTAAACAATCTTCAATATACAATCCTCTAAGTTTTTACATCATAAACTGCAAATGCATCATTCAATCACACACAGATAATAAAATAGAAAATAATAGATAGCAGAACCTGTTTTTAAAGCTTGGACGACAACAGCAATGGGAAGTCGTTCCTCCCTACCAACTCCTGGAGAGCGCTCAAACAGCGACTCCTCAGGACCCCCGAGCTTGCTATGGTCTCCCTGGCTGGAACCAGGTGTAGCAATAATCAATTACTAGTCCTGAGACTCAATACCAGTCCTGAACTTATCAGTTAATTCTCGCAGCTAAATAAGCCGTATCAGACCAAGTTACTGCAATTTATCTCTCAAAACACCTTCCTTACAGTTTTCCCTTTTTCCCAATGAATTCCTTGAAGTGCATTCCTCCTGAATGATTCTTCTCCTAGAAAATATCTGAGCAGCCTCAGCTCTCTTCATTGGGTACTTTTTAAAAGATTGCCTAGGTCTTTTTGGGTTAGTTGTCATTAATTGAGCCACCTGCTCTGATCCCACTTTCTTGGGGGATCATGACCCCAAATGTAGGGAAGTTGCCACCTGCAACATAGGAATTGTCTGAGGATGCTCCAACTTGTATTTTTCTCTCCACCTAGTTCCTTCCACCAGTGACCAGTAACACTCTTATTAACAGCTCTCCCAAGCTGTTGTCTCCACTTTTTATTTATTAAAGTTGTTGTCTCCTCGCTAGTTCCCCAACATTCATCTCCTCCTGTACAGTGTGAATATTGCTGACAGTCTTTTTCTGGTTTGGACAGACTGAGGCATAGTGTGGGCCATTACATTCCCAGCACTTAACAGGCTCCTTACGTTCAAAACTCTTGGTAAAATTTCCATGGTTATTTGCAGCTTCCTTGCCCTTAAAATTATTCGAATTATTGGAAGTACCATTTCTATTTCCCTGGAAATTCTTGTTGTTAGAATAATTTTTAGTCTTATTATTCTTGAAATTCCTATGAGGTACAAATTCATTCTTCTTAAATTCAGGCTGATTGTTATTTTTCTTAGCCTTCCAGTTGGCCAAGCCTTCTTTCTTCCAGTTCTGCTCAAAACAAAAATTAGCCTTCCTCATGGCTTCCTCCAGAGTCTTCGGGTTATCATACTCAATTCTGTCCTTAATATGATACGGTAGACAGCTAAGAAATTGTTGTACTTTAGGTTTCTCGTCTACTAGGTAGGGTACATACCTAAGTAAACTTAAGAATTTTCTGTTCAAATCCTTCATAGTCATCGAACCTAACTTCAATTAATAAAATTCTTTAGATCTTTCCTCGTAATATTGCTCAAACAAAAATTTCTTTTTGAAATACATTTTAAAGGTACTCCAATTAACTTCTTTTTCTCTTATACCCTTGACTCTCTTCAGGTATTGCCACCATATGTCAGCTTTTCCTGAGAGGTTATATATTGTCATCCTTGCCTTTAGTTGATTAGAGTAATTATATATATGAAAATATTTCTTCATCCCGGAGAACCAGGACTCTGCTTCCTCCCCCTTCTCAGTTTCTCCATTAAAAGTTGGGGGCTTTATCTTTTTAAACTCCCCCGAAATTTCCTCATATGGTTTGTATTTCTTCTTTATGTCATACAAATCATCTTCACTACTGTCACTAGTAGTATGATAACTTTGTCGTTCACCGTACCCTTCAGATGATGAACTACTTTAATTTTTTGCCAGCTTCATCTTTTTGGATTTTCTTTGATGACTGACATCTTCAGATCCTGATATTCTGCTCCTTCCTTCAATTTGGAACTTTTCTATTAAAATTTGGTTCAATTCTTCATGAGCCTTTAGGATCCTTTCATTCTCCCTCTTTACTGATTCCATTTCAATTTTTAAATATTTTGCAGTCTGTAACAGCTCTGAGGAGTTAGCGGTCCCCTCTTCTAACATAGGTTCTCTGGGCAAATTTCTTGTTTCTGTATCTGGAGACTCCTCCTGTGCATACTCTCCCAGTTTTTGCATACCTGCCTATTAAACTTCAGAAAAATGAAATTTTCTGTTCTTAACATAAAACAAAATATATATGTTAGCATACTATTTTAATTTACTGTTCTATGAAAGCTAGTTGGGCTGCATCAAGACCTACTGTTTGAACCTTGTGCTCTGATACCACATGTCAAAACCCCAAATTTTCCGAAAAATTTAAAATTTTTAAAATACAGATAATCTTCATAAATGCATTCAACTAATTGTTTTAATTAGTTATATGTTAATGATTTCATTATCTGAATTATCTACTTGATTAGTTTTATCTTATAGAACATTTCTTTTTTAGTTTAATGACTTGTTTTTCTTTGCGACCACAAGGTGGAACTGTCAAGATATTCTGGGCTTACTTAGCTTTTGAGCTAATGCAGAAAGTCTACCTGCTTTTACAGATTTACAGGTAATAAATATCTGGTGCTTCTTGTCAATAATCATTACGCATACAGATATAAGTTCGTCGCAAAAATAATAGCTCGGTAAAAGAATATAAATGCTATGCAATTTCTAATGCTTTTTGAGCTAAAACTAGTAAGTCGTTATTCTTTTAAAAACGCCATGGAAACAAGATTTAGTCCTATCAGTATTGGTGACAGTTACTTTCTCTATAGTAGTTGTAATTTAAAGTTCTTATTGCGTACTAAACTCTTCGATGTTTTACCATGGTCGTCGTGTGTGTAAATGCCTTAATCTCTTCTTTGCATATAGACTAAGAATAACAAAGTTGTTATGTAAAGGGTCTCACTTAAATTGTGCACAATTACCATTTACGTCACGATGGATTTGGTTATTGCTTGTGATAAGAACATAATGTACCTTGATACGAAGTTTATGTACCACTAATCCCACTTCCAAAGCTTTGAAGTTAAAGGGATTACAACTTTATTACATGCTGCTTTTGAAAAGGATTATATTTGATGATTTGAATTTCTCTACACATAATTTGCTTGGAAAAAAAATATTATCCATGTATGATAAATACATTATTAAAATTTCAATGCCAAGCCCCTTAACTTTTTAAGACTTACTATGCTCAAGTACAAACTTTACTAGTTTTATAATTAAACATTTAAGGCAAAAGAGGTTAACATTAGTAAGAAGGATATTTACCCCAATTTTATTTTATGAATTTCTTTTATAACCTCAACTAGCATAACTTGGATAGAGTTATAGTAGTTCTAATAAATGAAGCCATGTTTGAAATAACAAAAGGGTCATGGAATAGACCGCGCCCATGAAAAGTTTATGGTTTAACCTTAAAGTCTTATAATCCTTTATTACACACATCTCTTTGTTAGTATAATGTGCTAGGTCACAAACTTTATACTCTTGCTAGGTTATATTCATTTGATTACACAAATAATTGCTTACTAGAATAGTATTTGCCAACCTTAATTCTAGATTTCTCTTATGATATTATAAGGGCATACTCTTAGATAGATTAATCGTTGAGTGAAGAGATAACATGTTATATATGTAACAGGTCGTGGTTTTGACTATGCCCATGATGAACATAAGGTTAAACCTTGATTTAAGTTTTGTAATTGATTGAATACCATAATTTATATGGCAATGGGTCGTAAAATCCCTCACGACTTTGATGATTGTTATGGGATAGTTTGAATATTAATAATTCCTTTGTTTCCATGTGACGTATGTAACAGGTTGATTGCGGGGCTAAAGATTATGGTAGAACCTTTGATACAGCAAAATGATTGGTATTTTAGACCTCTTGTGATTGCTCGTCGAGACTATTGAAAATACCCACTGCATGCAAAAATCTAAATGATGGACGTGGCACCACTACAGCCAAGTGTTACATGAATAAAAGACTCTCTCTTGAACCCTAAACTAGTCATTCTCTCTGTTTTTTTTGGCCTTGGCCACTCTGCTACTGAATTGCTTGACCGCATTATTGCTCTGCAAGTCGTCATCTGTAAACTCTCCGTTTGCTTCCTTGTTTTCTGTGAGTTGTGGGCTCGTCCTGCACATTGAGAGGAAAGAAATGTAAACCAAGTTGTTGCTGCTTGGGCTGGGTTATTTGTTCCTTCAAGGTTTGTCTTTTGTTGCTCGCTCCTCCAAAAATCTCCAAACTGCAATGTATTTCTCTCCCGCAGCCCAGATGTGAATGCCGTGACTTTTTCTCTTGAGTTTTGTAAGGCTTAGGGTTTCGTAGTGAATGTGTTTTTGTTTTGGTTTGAGAACCATTACGGCTCAAGGGTTTATGCTTTCCGGGCTAGTGACTGCAATTCTCTGTGGTCGTTAGTCTATGCTGTGAAGTAAAACCTTCTTCCTTGCAGCTGATGAAGATCTTACTCCTACTCGTGCTGGTGGTAGCGCTTCTTCTCATGTGTGGTTACATTTCGGTGAAGCTTTGAGGTAAGAAACGCCAAGTAAATTTTTTATTAACCTTGCATGTTTGTTCATTACACCATAGTTAAATTCTTGATGCAAGATATTTAACATTAATGTTCTTCACTTGTTCACAGGTGTTACGCCTCTCTCTCTCTGCGGTTGGTGCAAGGTTTTGGCAACGGCTTGCTGGTTCACAGGTAAGCCTTGGATACCCATGGTTGTTCTTCCTTGTCTGGTCCCTTATGGGGCATATGGTTGTTGATCGCCGTGGCCTGTAAAACCCTTGTGGTTTTTGGTTTACCTGGTTGCTTGGTTCGCTGTATTTAGTGGATGTTGAAATCCTTGCTTTATGCGGGGTTCTTCGGCTTAGGCCGTGATTGTAAAATTAATTTTTGATCTATTTACTTGTGAATATATGTAAAAAAATGATAAAAGGTTGGTAAAGCCTTACTCTGTTAATTTTTTTTGAAACCGTGAAGCCTTAAAAGGAGTTAAACTCTTTCAGCTTATTATCTCTGTCATCCATTTTGATGTACTAGGGTTAACCCTAACTCGACAATATGAAAGTATTTACTGTGTCTTTAAAATATCTTGGGTTTACAAGAATATGCTGGAAATTTGTTTGGTTATTACTTACATGTTGTTATGGTCGGTTGAGCTCAGTGAATCGAGCCTATTTATACTCTGTTACTTGGGTTCCTGCAAGTTAATATATTTAATTTATAACCTGTAACTATTCAGGGTAACTACATAATGAACTTACCTTAACTTACTCTGTTCTAATAAGGGTTATAAATATTGTTTGAATTTGTTAACTTTCAGAATATATGTAAACTAATGTTCTTGCAATTGTTATATGTGTAACTGATAGTTATGTCTTTAAGTGTAAAATGTGTATTACTTAATTTTTATTATAGTGAAATAAAATGTTATTTTATCTGCAAGTAATGTTGCTCCTACAATAGTATATATATTCTCTTTATTCTTTGTCTATTTATAGATATTTAGTGAGATAGTATTTTATTCTATTACTTTCTGCACTTAAATGATTTATAATAAAAAAATACCTTCTATATTCTATATTATCCTTCTTATATTATAATACTAGTATTTACAAAATAAAAGAAATAACAACTATCTATATTCTATATTTATTAACATTTTATGAAAAATAGGTTAGTAGCTGTAGACTTCGTTTAAGCTTATCTAGATAAAGAAATGAAATAATTACATTACTATCCATAATTAAATTGTGAAACCAACTGGTTTATCTGTAAAATTAAATCAAGGTTTTTACCTATTTTTACTCACAGTTTACTTGCTATACAATCAGTAGTTAATTATCCTAAACTGAAAAGAAATAACTGTAGAGATGAAAAGCAGTTCTATTTAGTCTAACCCTGCTCTAGTTTAATTTGTATATTCTTTCTTCTGGTTTCAAAATAAATAATAAGATTACTGAAAGTGAATACTGTATCAAGAACTGTTTTACCTACCAACACATACTACTATCAGTAAAATATCATAGCTTTTTTTTCCGTTTCTAATAATCTGATATTCTCAGTCCAGATTCAATACTACTCTGTGTACATATTATATTTCTTCTAATAACAAATAAAGGAAAACATTATATTATTCAAACTAACATCTTATTCTATAATTGCATCATACTTTATTTATATAAATTCACCACCTGTGCTAGAGTACGATCTGGATTACTCCAGATGGGGAAAAACACAGGTAGGGTTTGTTTCTCATTAAGCATAATTTCACTACTAAACAATATTCAATATACAATCCTCTAAGTTTTTACATCATAAACTGCAAATGCATCATTCAATCACACACAGATAATAAAACAGAAAATAATAGATAGCAGAACCTATTTTTAAAGCTTGGACGACAACAGCAATGGGAGGCCGTTCCTCCCTACCAACTCCTGGAGAGCGCTCAAACAGCGACTCCTCAGGACCCCCGAGCTTGCTCTGGTCTCCCTGGCTGGAACTAGGTGCAGCAATAATCAAGTACTAGTCCTGAGACTCAATACCAGTCCTGAACTTATCAGTTAATTTTCCCAGCTAAATAAGTTGTATCAGACCAAGTTACTACAGTTTATCTCTCAAAACACCTTCCTTACAGTTTTCCCTTTTTACCAATGAATTCCTTGAAGTGCATTCCTCCTGAATGATTCTTCTCCTAGAAAATATCTGATCAGCCTCAGCTCTCTTCATTGGGTACTTTTTAAAAGATTGCCTAAGCCTTTTTGGGTTAGTTGTCATTAATTGAGCCACCTGCTCTGATCCCACTTTCTTGGGGGATCATGACCCCAAATGTAGGAAAGTTGCCACCTGCAACATAGGAAGTGTTTGAGGATGCTGCCACTTGTCTTTTTCTCTCCACCTAGTTCCTTCCACCAGTTTGACCAGTAACACTCTTATTAACAGCTCTCCCAAGCTATTGTCTCCACTTTTTATTTATTAAAAATAAAATATTCAGAATTACATTCCACATCTTTTGACTCTGCTGGGTCATTAGTTCCTACTTAGCATTAAATTTAACATAATGTCTTAGGAATCAAATTAAAACACATAACATTATTTTACAAAATTGGGGTATGTGACATCCACCAACTTATAATGATCAGTTTAGCTTCAGCTAACCTCATTGGGGTTCATTGAAGTCATGGAGCACTAGCACTTGATGGTTGGATTGCTATGACATGTGTTTGATCTCCTTCAGTTGAGATTCAGTCATTTCTTGCACTCTGACTTCAGTTAGGGTTTGGTGAGTCAATTAGGGTTTTGGTCAAGTGGTTAATTGAGTCTGATTGAATGGCTGACAGTTAGTTAAGCCAAAGTCACTCATGATTTCAAATTGCCTCCCTAGGTATTCAAATTTCTCATTGATTCAAGCCATTGCTTGACATTGGTATTGTAACCAATCATTGTTTATTAAATATACAGAGAGGAAACCAATTCTGGTTCTGATTAACACCATTTCATGAGTTATTTGTTGATTATTCTTTGATGAGATTGATGCTTTGCTCTTATATCAATGTGCAAGAATAATACATATAATCCACAAAAAATGGAATTGCAGAAAGGAAGAATAGAACTATCATGGAAGCTGCAAGAGCAATGCTTCATGATCAAGATCTTCCTATGCATCTATGGGCAAAAGCAGCTAGAACAGCAGTGTATCTACAGAACCATACTCCACACAGAGTACTCGAGAACAAGACTCCTGAAGAAGTCTTCTCCGGCAAGAAACCAAAAGTCAACCATCTCAGAATATTCGGTTGTCCAGTCTACATACACATTCTGAAAGAAAAGAGGACGAAGTTATATCCTTCAGGAAAGAAGGGTATATTTGTGGGATACTCTGAAAGCTCGAAGGCTTACAGAATATACTTCCCAGGGTTCAAGAATATCGACATTAGCAGAGATGTAACATTTGATGAATATTCAGGCTAAATCAAATCCAGGAAGAAACCGGCTGAAGAACCTGAAGAATCAAGAGAACCCAGAATTCATGACACAGCCATGAATGAAGAAATTCAAGAAGAATGTCGAGAATTTGAAGAACCACAAGAACCTATAGATCCACCTCTGGAGAATAATCCTCATAAGAGGAAACCTGCTTGGGTACGTGAAATTATCCAAGGTGCAGAAAGATATGGAGCTTCAGAAGAAACACCCAGAGGAAGAAAGAGAACTATATCTTGCTCTAGTTACGTAGCCTTACTATGTGACATTATTTATAAAGAACCTTCCAACTATGAAGAAGTGGAAAAACGGAAAGAATGGAAGGATGCTATGATCGAAGAGTATCAATCGATCATGAAGAATGATGTTTGAGATGTTGTCCCAAGACCAGAAGGATAACTTCCAAATGGATCTACAAGATAAAGCATGCTACAGATGGAAGCATCGAGAAATATAAAGAAAGTTTCGTGGCTCTTGGTTTCTCCCAGAAAGAAGGAATAGATTATGAAGAAAATTTTGCACCTATAGCCAGATACACTTCCATCAGATCAGTACTTGCTCTGGCTATAGTGATGAAATGGAAGATACACCAGATGGATGTCAAGACTGCTTTCTTGAATGGTGTAGTAGAAGACAAAGTGTATGTGGAACAGCCACTCGGTTTTGAGACATGTGACAGGGAGTCTCATGTGTGTAGATTGAAGAAAGCACTGTACAGTTTGAAACAGGCACCCAGGACATGGTATGGCAGAATTGATGGTTTCCTATCTAGTTTGGGCTTTACCAAGAGTAAAGCAGATTCCAACCTTTACTACAAGGTTGAAGATGGAAACCCGGTGATACTCCTACTATATGTGGATGATCTATTTGTAACAGGTAGAGATGGGTTGATTGCTGATACGAATAGGAAACTTGATGTCGAGTTTGAAATGAAAGACTTGGGTATGATGCATTATTTCTTAGGCATGGAGGTGTGGAAGAATGCAGATGGAATCTTCCTTGGACAAGGGAAGTATGCAGTAGAGATTCTGAAGAGATTCAGGATGACGGACTGCAAGGCCATAACCACACCTATGGCATCGAACCTGAAGCTATTGAGTGATGCTTCATCAGAAGCGGTTGATGCTACGATGTATCGTCAGATGATTGGGTCCTTGATGTACCTGAAAAACATGAGACCAGATATTTTCTTTGCTGTGAACACCTTGAGCTAGTTCCTGACAGATCCGAAACATGTTCACTTGATTGTTGCAAAGCATATTCTGAGGTACCTGAAGGGTATAGTTGATTATGGGCTCAAGTGTGAGGTGAATCAAAATATTAACCTGGAGGGTTATGTTGATTCAGATTGGGCAGGCAGTGCCATCGATAGGAAGAGAAATTCAGGGTGTTGCTTCAGTATGGGATCAGGTGTGATCTCTTGGTTTAGCAGGAAGCAATCCTATCTGGCACTGAGCACAACTGAAGCAGAGTATGTTGCAACTTGTTCAGCTAGTTGTGAGGTAGTATAGATGAGGAAGATACTGTCTGATTTATTTGATCTATAGATGGATGCTACCTGTATATTTTGCAACAACCAGAGTTGTGTGAAGTTGTCAGAGAACCTGTAACATCCCTGGTTTTGACCCTGTTTGCATGATGCATATAATGTAATTAATCATGGTGAGGAGCTAAAGGCAAAAGCCCCACCATCGATTTGGTTGTGTATGTTCTGGCAATGGGGATAGTTGTCGATGGTAGATCGTGCTATCTGGCACATTATAGTTGGAATCATGTAAATACGCACATCAAATAAAATAAACCACAACCAGCTACGGCAGTGCAACGTTAAAATGAAAAGGGCATGATTCCAAAGGATAAGGGTGTGGGGGATGTCAAACCTTGGTCTACGAGGGGGGAATCCATGTGTTACCACCTTGTTTGATTTTCCATCTTCCTTGTCTCACCCAACCACCTCCATTAAGAATTGCTGCTAGTGGTTGGGGCAATTATTGTTTTGGGAGTGGGGTGGCAGGACTGTCAGTCCTTGCCCATCCGCACACTCCACCAGCTGAGGGAACCTCACGATGGGAGAAAAATGACTACGCCCTTCACTCATTCTCTCCATGGCTATGCGTTACATCCACGGTCTGTTCATTCCTCAAGTTTGTTGGTTCATCCGTGCGCATAGGAAGAGTTGTTCGTCCTCACGCAGGGACCATATTCTGCTCATTATCCTCACGCATAGGTATTCCTCTGTTTTGGACACACACAGCGAGCTGGGAGCTGTGCATCTTCATCCATGATTTACTGTGAAGGGCCATTCTCGTTTTCGACTGTCTCACAGACTGGTATGGTCCTGTAATTTTTTCCCGTCATTTTAATGTTGAAATCGAAACCGTTGTTCTTCCCGTGAGTCATGGTTGCCGGCGTTCTCCTCAAGATCTGTTGTGTGGCGATGGTCTCCCTCACGTTGTGATTGTGGTGTTCTTCTTTATATTTGGGGGTCTGGTGCAAGTCTTCCTCACGCACAGACCATTCGGAGTCGTTTCTCGTGTTGTGAGTCGTGCTCACTGATTATGTTTTGGGACTATTGTCTTCCCCGTGTTTTGTTGGCTGTGGTGCCCAATTACGTTTTGGCCGCTATGGATTCCTAGTGAGCCGTTCTCTGCCATCAACGATGTCTCTATTTTTTGGACTATGTGACATTGCCATAGCTCTCACTATGAAGTTGGGTTGCTGAAGTACCCTGGTTTTGGGTTGTTGCTGAGTTGTTTTGGCCACGCTAGGGCCAAGAACAACTCTGAGTTGCCTTGTGGGCTTGAGCTGTGTTTCCTCTTTTGTTTGAGACTGTCCTCAGTTGTCTTTGTGTTCATCATAGAGCCGTGAGTGGGTTGTGTTGCTGCGGTATGCAGTGGTTGGTCTTCGGACTACTGTGAGTGGAATGTGGAGGCTGGGTATGCTTGAGAAGGCTGGTGTTGTGGCCACCAGCTTAGCATTAGCCTTCCCTAGCTCCTTGATGACCTGGTGAATCCCTGCTGTGTTGGTTTGCTGCTTTGTGAACCTTGGCTATGTGTAATCCTACATTAACCCTTATTCCTTGAGGAATCATGCCCAGCTAGGGGGTGGCAGTGTTGCTGAGATATTGATGAGCACGCTGGCCTATGGTTGGGTGAAACGTTGCAACGACATAGCTGGTTGCGGGGAAAGTTCTTCATTAATAGATAAGTACTACTGACTATTTCATCTCTGCTATTATCTCTATTGTTTCATGAAGAATGATGAACATGGTGAATGTTGGTTTATGTTTATGCTTGCTTCCGCTGAATGTTGAGTAACTATGTATTCTTGTATGTTTCATGCATCTTAGTATGCATTTTCATTTGCATTTGCACTTGAGGAATTATGCATCCTGTTATGTATTATGTTTAAGCTTTTAATTTCAACATTGACTCCTGTTCATGTTCATGGGGCTGTCTACCCGTTTGTTTGTGGTGTTAGTCACATCCTCTTCGCCAGTCGAAGGGTCAGCGACGTGACAGCATGGTATTAGACCTCATGTTGTAGCATGGGCCTGCATGGACCACCAAGGTGCAGTGACAGAGGCAGGTTTCCTTCTGCCCAGCAGAGATCAGTAATTATGATAGAAAAATTTTGCTGAAAAAATTTCTGTAAGTGCCGAGCTCATCGGGTCATCGGAGAACTAAGTGGGAAGCCCCTCCGATACGTCGGAAGGTGTAGTCGGAAGGCTATCCGACGAGGGGCAGGCGGAAAATAATTTTTGAAAAATTTGTCTAAGTGTTTGAGCCATCGGAACACTTAGTGGAACGGACTTCCAATGTAGCGGAAGAGTTAGTGGAACGGACTCCCAATGTGGCGGAAGAGCTAGAAGGAAGCGCACCCGATGGGAACAATGGGACGAAAAATCACGGAAAAATTGTAAGTGTTCGACGTTCGTCAGAAGGAAATAGTTGTTCGAGCATCCACCATTGCGAATGGCTAAACAACTACGCGTCCGGCGAGAAAGGCCTCCGACCGTCGATGCTATAAAGAAAGATCGAAAAATTTTCTAAGTATAGAAAACATCGGCAATAAGAAGAAGATTGAGGATGGTGGGCTGCCGTTACGGCTGCGGAAGGAACTATTTCGCCAACAGAAAGAAGAAAGTTGGGCCGATCGAAAGAAGATCAGAGATGATGAGCCGTCGTTGCAGCTACTGAACGAACTAAACCGCCGATGCTATCAAGAAAGTTGAAAATTTTTCTAAGTCCCGGAAACATCGGCCATCAGAAGCAGAAAGTTGTTTGTGCACCCACCGTTACGGAAGCCAAAAGCACTAGCCTGCCGATGAGAAAAGACTATCGATGCCGGTCAAAATCAGTTCATTGATCGGAAGAAAATCAAGGATTGTGTTCCGCCGTTGCGGCTGTGGAAGGAACTAATTCGTCGACAAGAAGGAGATCAAGTGGCGAAAGTTAGTTGTTTGAGCAGCCGATACGTCGGCTCTGTTAGTGGAAAGGACTTTCGATGCCGTCAGCGGAAGAAAGTAGAAAGACGAAAATTTGGAAAAGTTGAAAAAAAAATTCGTCTAAGTATGGAAGTCGTCGGAAAGATTTAGCTGTTTGAGGAGCCGATGCAGCGGCAGAAGAAAAGAGAAAGTTTCGGAGAGATTAGTTGGAGCCGCAGTTTCGGCAAAGATCTTCTGAATATCGTCGAAACATCGGGGAAGGATAGTTGTTTGAGCAACCAATGTGGCAATACAAAGAAGAAAAATTTTGAAAATTTTTCTAAGTATAGAAAACGTCGAAGAAAATTAGAGGATCGGTCCGCCGATACGCTGAAAGCCAAAGGAGGATCGGCCCGAAGCGTCAGAAAAATTTAGCTGATTGGACAGCCGATGAGCGACGTTGGATGAAGTAAGTGGATTGAACATCCGCCATTGAGGCTGGCAAGATGACTACGGATCTGACACGTCGAAAAAAAATAGAAGATCGAATCGTCGATGCGTAGTGCTTAGTGGATCCGATAGCCGATGAGCAGCGGAGGAAATTAGTTGTTTTGATAGCTGAAATGTCGGACTGATAGTCGAAATGAGAGTCAATTCTGGTCACGCTGATTGTTGAAATGAGAGCCGATTCTGCAGAGGAAAATTTGAGATTTTCAAGTGGGATTTTCCAGCAGATTTCGACTGTTTTTCCACAAGATTTTTCAGCAGGTTTTCAATGGGGTTTACAGGTGGCTGAAGTTGACACCCAGTCCAAAATGCAGTTGTGTGTAAAATGCCGAGATTTGGTGAAAATATTCATTCTTATAAGTGGTTTGGTTTTCATACTCGAGGTCGAAATGAAGCATGTGGATAGGCGTTGGAAAGCTTATCCAGTAAGGAACAAGGGAAAGTCGCCAGAATCTGAGCATGGAGCAGCAAAGTGCTAATGACGACCGGTTTTATTAAATGGACAAATCTGAAAAGTTGCATGCCCAGAGGTAGCAAGGACCATGAAGGCTAACCAGCTGTTGTGTGGAAGAGGAGTTCCATGCGAGGATGTGGGACTTGAAAAGGGAAGTTTCCCTAAACCCTATCTTGCTGATTATAACTACATTTTATAAGTTTTATGCATGAAATGCATGAGGATATGTTTTGCATACATAGGATATTGAGGATTATACATTTATAATGAACCACTAATGACAGTTATTGCATTGGTGTTGGCATTAGTGGAAAAACCAACGACAACATGGACATGGCTGAATATGTTGCTGATGCTGACAAATGTGACCAGAAACCCTATGAAGAAAGGGATGAGGCAACAAGTCCATAATCAAAAGTTTGTGAGCAAATTCTGCAATCTCCTGCAAAGGACCAACCAAATTGGTCATGTCAAGGGTGTAAGTAGGACCCATGAAGGTAAGAGTTTGATTATGACGAATTCCATGGAATGGTAAAGGTAAGAGACCTCATACCATGTGGATGTTTGAATATAGAAAGGTGTCATGCCTGTATATATTGATTGAGCTTGGTAGCCCAAGAAAAGTAAGTACTGATGATTTTGATTATAGTAATGCACCCTACATGAACTAGTCATGGTTAGTCCATGCATGGTATGTTGAATGCATAGTATTCCGGAATTAATACAAGGTAGCATTGAGTGGATATGCATTAAAAATATTTTATAAATCTTGCAGTTATGCATTGAATGTATGCATATGAAGGGTGTGAGTGACTGATTGCATAAATAAAGGTGCAAATGTTGTGATGCATTGAGATGAGTGCATGTGATATTATGGATAACTAATGGCTGAAATGATGAATTGATGACAATTCAGGGACCATTTCAAAGGCTGTTATGAATGCAGGATAGTAAGTGCATAAAGAGGATAGTCATGATCAATTGGCTACTGGAAATGCTCTATGAAAGAGCAAGGTGGTATGAATGATACGCTTGTGAAGTAAGGAGTATCTAAACATTTCATTTAATTGCATGAATGATGTGACTATACCTTGCAAATGTTAGTATGATAATGATTGCGTGAAGTAAATGAGTTTTGGTAATGTTGATATGATTAATAGTTGGAAGTATTTGAATTTTGTAAATTCTGAAAATGCTTCAGTGATGGTTGTAGCAATGAAGAGGTTATATGCATCCAGACTTACCAGAGTGTTTGGTTGATTGAAGCTCATGTTTCAAGTAGATTATTTAGAGCATGGCAATGAGAGTAAGACCATGACAAATGCCGGAATCTACCATGTGAAAGAGCCAAGCCTTATGAGAAGAGTCTCATGGGTGTGAAAATAGTTGGTATGCATAATGGGTTGTTAAATTTGAATTGTGAATTTTGGATTTAAGAAATTGCTAACGACTACTAATCACTATTGGTTGGCATAAGATTGTGTCAGGAGGACGCATTGTAAGTGGGTATTCGTATTATAAGCAAACTAATTTCTATAGTAGACAGAATTGCAATTTCTATTGAATTTGATTACTAATGTCATTGCTTGGTTATGGAACAATCAATTGGGATTTTATTATCAGATAATGATTGACTGTTTGGCTATTTGATGAATGTGCTAGGGGTGCACGTTGCAGGAAGATCATGTGTGATGGCCTACAAGAGCCAAACTTCATGGGAAGGTTTTCCCTTGGAAATGGGTTTCGAGTGAAACACCATTGGACATTTTGGAAATGTCTCATCTGCACTACATGTTTGGTAGCAACATGAGTGAGATGGTATAAATTATGTCGGTAAGACATGTGTGAACATGAAATGTGAAAAGGAGTTGGGATGGCAAACCGAGGGACTGTTAACTTAGAGAAGGAGCCCCCATTCCTCCTTAACAAAGGCATACTGCGTCAACAAATGGATAAGTGTTCTGTGACCCTTGCTAAGAATATGCATGTTTGATTGTTGAATTCAATATGTAGGGAATGTTTTGATTTAATATCCATTATGACCGATTGCTTGAGTATGAATAGGGCCTACATGGCACACACCAGAAAAGAGTGCACACTTTTTCGATGTCGAGTCATGAAATGGTTTTCAATATTGATTACACCCTATGGAGTGGACACACTCCTGGTGTCTCAATACTTGAATAGTGAATGATATGAAATATGGTTACAGTTTTAAAGCAATAACACTGATGAGTTTGCTTATATTGCTTGTGTTGACAGGCTAAATAGATACAGCTGGGTGTTGCACCCTAAAGGTAAAAGGTAAATGGTTGTTGTGAGGGGTTGTGGAGTAAGGGTTATTTTTGATACAAGTGTATGTTGGTATAAGTGTATGTTGGGCTGTTATATGCCTGAGGATCCATAGTAGATCCTAGACCTGGAAATGGTCATGGTTAAGTTCCAAGCCCAGTCGACATGATTGTGTACTGGCTGGACATTAATTATTTAATGTTGTGGAACAGCCGGCATGCTAACCTAACATCCAAGTCCATAGGCGATCCCAAGGCTTGCAGAGCGAAGCAGGATCCTGTGGACGAATGAGGAAATGCACAATACATATAAGTATTGGATTATTTTGCTTATGAATATACATGTGTATATGATTTGGTTATGATGTTTCAAGCTCTTGTTTAAGAGATAAAAACTGATGAGAATAAACTAAACATGTGAATCTATTCAATGTTTGGATATAGGTATCACTGGGAGCGAGGACTATGAGAGCATCCTAGGGGTGCATGTGGACATGTGACTGTCTTGGAAAGCTCGGAATGAGCAGCAATGAAAAAGGTGCTAGTGAGACCGTGAAGTTCGTAGCAGCCGAGACAAACCATGTGGAGAGACTCCATGGTTTAGAGGTCTGAAATGGACCAGAGACACTAAGTGTCATGACCAAGAGAGATTGGTCCAGCATTCACGGTGAAGTGAAAGAGGCTGAGAGCTGAAAAGCCACAGCGGTGGTGTGGGTTCCAGGATGGAATGAAACAAAGAGGGAAAAACTCTTACTGCTCTCTCTTGCCTTTTGATTATACATACATATATATATATATATATATTTATGCATTGTGAGAACAAAAGATTGTTGAATGCATGTATGACTGAAAATGGAATGTGTGTATTTGCTGAAAGTAAATTATGAATGCTGGAATAGTTAATTCCCTGCCCAAGAATGGACATGAAGGAGCTCGTGTGCCTGTTGGGAAGGCATGAAAAATATGAAAGTCTCCTTGATGAGGCTTGGACTGTCATGCCAATTGGGTAATTAAATGACTGCTTTTAATGTCTATATTATGCTTGGTCTAATAGAATTTCAATGGTGCATTTCACAGGTGAGAAAAGTGAAACCCAGTGGTGCACATTGATCATGGTAGCAGATCCAAAGTTGTTGGACTTAGCTGGAAGTCTCCTTCAAATGATTGCCAAGACCCAAGAAAATCTTGGGGAGATGCTCAAGATACAGAAAAGGCAAAATGAAATGAACCACTAGATTTTGCAAGACTCTATTGGTTTGCAAATGGAGGTGAAAAGCCTTCTGGGAGCAATTGGCAAAGGAAAGGAAGGAGGATCAGCGATGGGACAATTGTCCAAGCGACCCATTGGGAAACAGTCCAGGCATGAAGACTCAAAGGAAATTGAGCAGGTAAAGATGAAGCAGCCAGTGAAATGCTGGGAATGCGGAGGACATCATTTACACCGAGACTGCCCAATGAGGGAACATGATGAGGAAAATAGCCGCAAAGTTCCTAGACTTCAAGATAAGCTGAGAGCTGAGAACCAGTAGGAGAAGTTCATGGAAGCCGAGGGGCTTGGTCCTGAACGTTCAAAGTAAATAATTGAATGTGGGACAGATCTGCAAATTTTTGAAATTTTGATGTGCAATTGTATATGTATTGTATATGTACTCCTATGTATTGGAACACCGATGACGGTGTTATTCCAAGGGGGAGGGGAATGTAACATCCCCGGTTTTGACCCCGTTTGCATGATGTATATAATGTAATTAATCGTGGTGAGGAGCTAAAGGCAAAAGCCCCACCATCAATTTGGTTGTGTATGTTCCGGCAATGGGGATAGTTGCCGATGGTAGATTGTGCTATCCGGCACATTATAGTTGGCATCATGTAAATACACACATCAAATAAAATAAACCACAACCAGCTACGGCAGTGCAACATTAAAATGAAAAGGGCATGATTCCAAAGGATAAGGGTGTGGGGGATGTCAAACCTTGGTCTATGGGGGGGGGGAATCCATGTGTTACCACCTTGTTTGATTTTCCATATTCCTTGTCTCACCCAACCACCTCCATTAAGAATTGCTGCTGGTGGTTGGGGCAGTTATTGTTTTGGGAGTGGGGTGGCAGGACTATCAGTCCTTGCCCATCCGCACACTCCACCAGCTGAGGGAACCTCACGATGGGAGAAAAATGACTACGCCCTTCACTCATTCTCTCCACGGCTGCGCATTACCTCCACGGTCTATTCATTCCTCATGTTTGTTGGTTCATCCGTGCACATAGGAAGAGTTGTTCGTCCTCATGCAGGGACCATATTCTGCTCATTATCCTCACGCATAGGTATTCCTCTATTTTGGACTCACACAGCAAGCTGGGAGCTGTGTGTATTCATCCACGATTTGTTGTGAAGGGCCATTCTCGTTTTCGGCTATCTCACAGACTAGTATGGTCATGTAATTTTTTCCTGTCATTTTAATGTTGAAATCGGAACCGTTGTTCTTCCCGTGAGTCATGGTTGCCGTCGTTCTCCTCAAGATCTATTGTGTGGCGGTGGTCTCCCTCACGTTGTGATTGTGGTGGTATTCTTTATATTTGGGGGTCTGGTGCAAGTCTTCCTCATGCATAGACCGTTTGGAGTCGTTTCCTGTGTTGTGATCCATGCTCACTGATTATGTTTTGGGACTGTTGTCTTCCCCGCGTTTTGTTGGCTGTGGTGCCCAATTACGTTTTGGCCACTATGGATTCCTAGTGAGCCATTCTCTGCCATCAACGATGTCTCTATTTTGTGGACTGTGTGATGTTGCCATAGCTCTCACTATGAAGTTGGGTTGCTGAAGTACCCTGGTTTTGGGTTGTTGCTGACTTGTTTTGGCCACGCTAGGGCCAAGAACAACTCTGAGTTGCCTTGTGGGCTTGAGTTGTGTTTCCTCTTTTGTTTGGGACTATCCCCGGTTGTCTTTGCCTTCATCACAGAGCCGTGAGTGGGTTGTGTTGCTGTGGTATGCAATGGGTTGTCTTCAAACTGTTGTGAGTGGAATGTGGAGGCTAGGTATGCTTGAGAAGGCTGGTGTTGTGGCCACTAGCTTAGCATTAGCCTTTCCTATCTCCTTGATGACCTAGTGAATCCCTGCTGTGTTGGTTTGCTGCTTTGTGAACCTTGGCTATGTGTAAGCCTGCATTGACCCTTATTCCTTGAGGAATCATGCCCAGCTCGGGGGTGGCAGTGTTGCTGAGAGATTGATGAGCACGCTGGCCTATGGTTGGGTGGAATGTTGCAGCGACGTAGCTAGTTGCGGGGCGAGTTCTTCATTAACAAATAAGTACTGCTGACTATTTCATCTCTGCTATTATCTCTATTGTTTCATGAAGAATGATGAACATGGTGAATGCTGGTTTATGTTTATGCTTGCTTCCGCTGAATGTTGAGTAACTGTGTATTCGTGTATGTTTCATGCATCTTAGTATGCATTTGCATTTGCATTTGCACTTGAGGAATTATGCATCCTGCTATGTATTATGTTTAAGCTTTTAATTTCAGCATTGATGCATGTTCATGTTCATGGGGCTGTCTGCCCATTTGTTTGTGGTGTTAGTCGCGTCCTCTTCGTCGGTCGGAGGGTCGGGGACGTGACAGAACCTAGTGTTCCATGACAAGTCAAAGCATATCGAGATCAAGTATTACTATATCAGGGATATGGTGCAGAGAAGAGCAATGAAGCTCCAGTATGTTGCAATGGACGAATAGATAGCTGATGTATTGATGAAGCCATTGGCTAGAGTGAAGTTTTAGCAATTCAGGGAGAAGCTTGGTGTTCTCTAGATCGAGGTTCCCTCCAAGGGGAAATGATGAGACCTAGAGCCATTCTGACATGGGAGAGGATTAGGTTCATTCCATGGTCAGATGTAAGGGCTGAGCCATTCTATCATGGTGAGAGGATTTGGTTCCTTACATGGCAGATGTGAGTGTTGAGCCATTCTGATATGGCTGTAGGATTGGTTCCTACATGATCAGATGTAAGGGCTGAATGCCATTCTTGGAATGGAGGTACATGGTCAGTTACCAGGAATACTCAGTATAGGATTGAGGGTCGTTCTGATATGACTATAGGATTGGTTCCTACATGATCAGATGTAAGGGCTGAATTCCATTCTTGGAATGGAGGCACCTGGTCAGTTACTAGGAATACTCAATCTGGGACTGAGGGTCATTCTGATATGACTGTAGGATGTAATATTACATGATCAAATGTGAGCACATGGCCATTCTGATGTGATTGAGGGATGTGTCCCACTTGATCAGATATAAGGGCTAATGCCATTCTCTGGGAGAATGGAGGCACCTGGTCAGTTACCAGGAATCCTCAGTCTGGGACTAAGAGCCCTTTCGATGCAATGTGTTTACACATGGTCGAATGTAAGTGTAGAGCCTTTCTGACAGGATGAGGTCAGATATAAGTGTTGAGCCATTTTGGTGCGATGTGTTTACACATGGTCAGATGTGAGTGTTGTGCCTTTCTGACAAGATGGGGTTGGATATAATGCAAAGCCTTTCCGATAAGATGAGGAAAAATGTAAGCGCTAAGCCATTCTGGCACAATGTGTTTACACATGGTCAAATGTGAGTGCTGGGCCTTTCTGATAAGATGAGGTCATATGTGAGTGTTGGGCATGCCTCTCTGACAAGATGAGGTCAGATGCAAGAGCTAGGTGGGCCTTTCTAACTTAGGGTCAGATATAAGTGCTGAATACCTACATGAAGGGTAGGCCTACAACCAGTATGAAAAAGGGTTGGCTCTGTAGAACTTCCTGTGACAATAAGAATCGAGATAGCACCATTCTGAGATAGCACATGATGATGATCCAGAATTGATGATGATCCAGATGTGATGATGATCCAGACTTGATGACGATCCAAATTAAGTGATGATCCAGATTTGATGATGATACAGTGATGATGATTCAGCAGTGATGATCCAGTAGTTGTGATGATTTAGATCCCATGATGAAGAAGACTTGAAGAAGAAGATGACTTAGAATATGACTTGAAGATGAAGATGACTTGAAGATGAAGAAGACTTGAAGATGAAGACAACTTGAAGATGAAGACAACTTGAAGATGAAGATGACGAGATGATCCAATTGATACAGAGAAGAAGACTAGTGCTGAAAATTGTGTTGAAAGAATACCTTCCTAGTTAAGAGGGAGTGTTGATGTATTTGTAACTTCGGAATGTATTCACTTATATATCTTATGTCTTGTACCCCAATGTTTATTTTGGGATGTGTCTGTAATGTAATTAAGTCATGTCATGCCCCGATGTTCCGATCAGGAGGATCTATAATGTAAACAATTCATGTCAAGTCATTGTGGGTAACCCTCCTATTGATCAAGGGTTAAATTCCTTGCAGTTCCGAGGAACTAGGGTTATTAGACTCACCTAGTGAAGTCGGCCCTATTTGGGTTTAGTCAAGTCGGGAATTAGTATAAATAGAGAGATATCCTCTCTATTTATCACACACTCAATTGTAGTGCATAGCTGAGGAAGAAGAAGACACTGGGGCTAGGAAGAAAGAGGTTACTACTGTCTAGAGATCATCTTACTGTTTTGGGATTTTCTATTTTGGTGTTGATTATATCTTTGAGGAAGTTGCGGGGTTTTCTCCATTTATGGTTTCCCCGAGGAAAAACACTGTGTTCATTGTTTCTTGTGTTTGATTGTTGTGCTTGTTATTCTCTCAGTTAAAGATCCTAATAATGCTAGCTTAATGTTAAAAATCTAACAGGATGATCAAAAAAGTACTTCAGACCACAATGGCTTGTCCTTAGCTCAAATATTCTTCCCATCAAGTAATTCCTCCACATCTTGAGAGCATGTACTATGGTTGCAAGTTCTAGGTCATGAGTGGCATATTTTTTCTCATATTCCTTCAAATTTCTTGATTCATAACATATCACGTGGTTGTCTTGCATAAGGACTCCTCCAAGCCCTTGATCGCATGCATCAGTACACACCACAAATATTTTTCTGGGTAGGCAATCTTCAAGACTGGTGCGCTTGTGAGAATATTTTTCAACTGCTGGAAGCTTTCTTCACACCTCAGTGTCCATTCAAACTTTATTCCCATCTTTTGCAAAGAAGTGAATGGATGTGCAACCTTGGAGAATCCTTCAATGAATCTCCTGTAGTATCCTGCAAGCCCCATAAAAGATCTTACATCTGTCACATTTCTCAGAGTAGGCCAATTCATAATGGCCTCAATCTTTTATGGGTCTACAGATATGCCCTCGTCTGATATAATGTGACCCAAATAATGAATCCTATCTCTACAGAAGTCACACTTTCTCAACTTTGCATACATCTTATGCTCCCTGAGAAATTGTAATGTCAGTCTCAGATGCTCTTCATGATCTTCCTCATTCTTAGAATAAATAAAAATGTCATCAAGGAAAACAAGAACAAACTTGTCCAAATACCTGTTGAAGAAACTATTCATAAGGCACATAAATGTAGCCGGTGCATTTGTGAGACCAAATGGTACCACTACAAACTCATAATGTCCATACCTTTCCCTGAAGGTTGTCTTATGAATTTATTTGTCCTTGATTCTTACCTGATGGTAACCAGACCTCAAGTCAATCTTGGAAAATGCCTTTGCTCCTCTCATTTGATCGAAGAGGTCATCAATCCTAGGCAAAGGGTATTTGTTCTTCACAGTAACCTTGTTCAATTGTCTGTAATCAATACACAACCTGAGTGTACCATATTTCTTCTTCACAAACAGAACTGGTGCTCCCTAAGGATACACACTCAGCCTGATATACTTCTTCTCCAATAACTCTTTCAGTTGCATCTTCATCTCTATCATTTCTAGTGTACTCATCCTTTAGGGTGTCTTGGACACTAATGCTGCTCCTAGCACAAGTTCAATTGTGAAATCAATATCCCTCTTTGGAGGAAGCCCTGGAATCTCATCAGGAAACACATCCTTGCTATCCTGCAACACATGAAATTCCTCCAACCTAGGATTTTCATCCTTTGTTGCCTCCAAAATATGAGTTGCATACACTCTGCAACCTTTCCTACAACACTTCTTCAGCTACATAGCTGAAATCTAACTAACAGAAATCACTTTTGGAATGCCTCTTACAACTCTTGGGTTCCCTTCTTCATCCATGCATTCAAAAGTATTATAATAATAGCCAAGATTTACCCTGTGATATTCTAGCCAATCCATTCCATTGACAACATCATAGGACCCAAGTGGTATAACATTCAGATCTACACAAGTGACCAATCCATTCATAACCAATGGACATTTCTCTACCACTTTGCTAACCTTCCTCTTAGTTCCAGTAGTTAGATGAACTAACCAAGATTTTCTATGCTTTACTTTCTTAAAAGCACAAATCTCCACTACTCTGGGAGTAATGTAACTGTGAGTAGAACTAGGGTAAATCAAAATAGAAACATATTGCTCAACAATCTTACCTGCAACTTCAACCACATTTGACTGGTGATCTTCCTAGCGGTTCTCTAGTGCTGCATAAATCCTAGGGACATCTCTTGCTACTTGAACCACTATTTCTGACTCTTGAATGTTGTAAGATGGCCTTGCATTCTCATTCTCAAGTGGACAATTCATGCACATGTGGGGTCCTCCACATTTCCAACATTGGAGTGGTCCTCTGTTCTGCTGTGGGTCTTGTGGCTTTTCCCCCATCACTCTGGCTAGCTGCTTCTTAGCTTGTGATGTTTTCTTCTGCTCATTCCTGAAGTTAGAAGGTCTAAAACCTTTCTTCCTTTGGTCAGACTTCTCATTTTTTTTGTCCTTCCATGTCTTATGGTAATCAGGTTTACCTTTTCTTTGCTTATAGCAATACTTATCTTTCCTTATAATTTGCTTCTTCAAGAGTTCTAGGCTCGTAAAACTCAATTCGGTCTTTGTATGACTGAGGCAATCCAATCAGGAAATATTGCATCTTCATTTTTTCATCTTTGATGTACTTGACATAACTTAAAAGTTCCAGGAACTTGTTTGCATATTCTTCCATGGTTTGTTGTCCCAATCTCAGCTCATGGAACATCTTGTCATCATAGTACCTGTCAGAGAGGTACTTTTGCTTGAAATACTTATGGAACTTCTTCCATACAATCTTAATTTCATTGATCTTCTTTACCTGCCTGAAATGCTCCCACCATATGGATTCTCTTCCAGTCAAATTGAATACGGATACCCTAGCCTTCATATTTCCTGAATAGTCTTGGACTTGGAAATATTTCTTCATCCCAAGAAGCCAAGCTTCAGCTTCTTGTCCATTCTTTATCTCACCGTTAAAGATAGGAGGCCTTTCCTTCTTATATTCATCACATGAATGGTTCTTGTAATGCCTCTTCCTCTCATTCTCGTGAGATGAAGATTTTGAGTCCCTAGTGGATCCTTTAGATTCAGATGACTCACTAGGAGATCTCTTTCTTCTTTTGGTACTACTCTTACTAACTTCTAGTCTTACTTTTCGGTCCCCATAGTTCATCCTCCTCTGGATGTCTATCAAACTTTGCAGCATGGCTACATTCAAGTGATTCTGCTCCTCCTAAGCCTTAACCAATCTTTCATTATCTTCCCTGTAACTTTGCATCTCCACCCTTATGCTTCTCATGGTGGCTACAAAATATGTGGGAGTCTCTTGAAATCTCCTCCCATTAGACTATGTCCCATCATTTTGAACTCGAACATTTTCCCCCATAGCATCTTCCTCGTGCTCATAGGGATCTTGTGCATCATTCATGCTGAAGGTTCTCATGGTTGAACCAAAACCCAACTTTACTATTCTGCACTATGTGGAATGTTTCCCTTTTGAAGGTAACTATAATTCTGCAAAATGTGTTAATAACATGATTGTTAGCTGCAAAACATTCACATCAATCATACATTACTTACCTTCACTTGGAAAAATCATACATTGACAACTTTTCCTATAACACAGAATTTTCTTTTCACAAGAACGACTGTCTGAAGGGGGCGACGGGCGTCAAGGGGGATTTCACGCAATCTGGTGGATGGACACGCTGCCATTTTTCATATTTCTAGACCTTGAAATCCTACTGAAAAGCCTGCTGAAAATCCCTATTTCGAAAAAAAATTCAAAATTTTCACCCGCTACATCGGAGAAAAAAATTTGACTTTCACCCGCTACAGCGGCTCGATCCTCGTTTTTACTCTCCCGTAGTGGCTCCATCTTCTTTTCTTCTCCACCACATAGTGGCTCTTTCTTCCTTTTCTTTTCATCATTGCAGCTCCTTATTCAATTTCCTTCCACTACATCGGAAAGATATTCAACTTGTCGCTGCATTGGAAAATTTCTTGGCTTTATGCATGTTAGGTCAGCTTGACTCACCCGATGCTCGTTGTCTCCACTCACCCGATGTTCATCGGCTCAAACCCAAATTTCCATCTGTCGTTGTGACTTGAACTTCATTTTCCAGTTACCACGTGTCGGCTTCTTCTTCCTTTTTCGCCAGCCATCGTTGCGTCTCAAACTCTAATTTCCATCCATCGTAGCAGCTCGATCATTAACTTTCATTCGCCGCCATCGGCTCGGTCCTTTTCTTTCACCCACCGTGTATTTCCGTGTCCTTTCTTCCTTAGCCACCACCAACACAGGCAATTTTTGCAATTTTTTCTTCTGCATCGGACACCATCGGCAAAACTTCCTACTTCAGCCATCATCGTAGCGGCTCAAAACTTAAGTTATATCTGTTGTTGCAGCTCAAAGACCTACTTTTTCCCACTATTGCGGCTCGAAGCCTGACTTATGCCCGCCATTGCAGCTTGTCTCCAACCTTCACAGCCACCGCATTATCAAGAAAGGAAATAGCCAGCCGTTGTTGCGGCTCTCTACGGTGAAGGAATCCGACATATTGGATGACTTAGCCAAAGTCATCTGATTTCTCCATACTTAGAGAAATTTTCAAAAAATTCTTTGCTGGCCTGAGTTCAATCAAAGGTTACCCCTCCTCTATTAGTTGATTTTCTTGGCCCATAAAGGCCCACTGCTACAACCTGAGATCTCTTATACCACACCGTCATGTCCCCACCCCTCTACTCGGTGGAGAGGATGCGACTAACATAGCTGCTAACAATCTAATCTGAGTAATCTAGCCCCATGAACGTAAAATAAAATGCATTGAACTTAAACATACACAGATGCATAAATAATTAACATACCGTGGAAGCAAAATTCATTCATTCACATCATTTTAACATGTTCATATTAAATCATAATCACATATACAGATGCAGAGATAAAACTGACAAGAATGCTTATCTTGAAATAAGTTTGTCGTGCAACCAGCTACGTCGCTGCAACATTCCACCCAACCATATGCTAGTGCGTTCATCAATTTCTCAGCAACACTGCCAGCCTTGATCTGGGTATGATTTCCACAAGGAATAAGGAGAACACTAGCAGGCTCACACATATCCAAGGATACACAAAACTCAGCCAAGCCAACACAGTTGAGTTTATTAGGCTAACAGGGAGCTAGAAAAGTTGGTTGCTAAGCTAGTGGTCTCACTAAATAATTATGGACACCTACACCAGAACTAGCTTGGATTCTAAAATATCCACACACAATCAACACAAGGAAGCATCCCCTTCTCTGCTACACAGTCTCTTGGGCTATGCATGCCCTTCCAGTGCTATTCAAGGGGGTGCAAGGAAGAAATCCAGCCCTCTAGATCTGTTTGTGAGGTTCCTGCAGACACTATGTTTATCAAGCAGACTCAGACCCCATTTCCACTCCCAATTTAAATTCCAGCCAAAGCCAAAATATGCACCCACAACACAATACGATTTATGGGTTTAAAGAAAAATAGTATGGGCAACAAAAACGAATTGTCAAGATGGGTAAAATAGCCCCCTGACAGCAATTCAATTTCCAGGGATGTGTTGGCCCTAACGTGGCCAAAATGGACTCAACAGCACCCAAAATCATGGGTCTCTTCTTCCCCTCACTAGGCATTGCCAGAAAATGATTTACAGCTTGGAAACAGTGGGGAAAATGCAGCAAAATTTGGGAAGAAAACTCAGCCACTGATAATCACCGAAAAACGATTTCCCAGCCTGAGAAAAATGAGGTAACAACCAAAAAAATGAATGGTTTCACACAGTAAGTTTTGAATGCCTGAGAGAGCTCACGTGAAGGAAAAAATGGTGAGGAAAACATGAAAAACATGAAATCATCAAAGCATGGTAGAATGGCATACGTTTTTGGGTTTTTACTTGCCCAAGGAGTCAAAACGCATTTCCCAAAAACTGATGGCTTCTCCAATTCGAATTTGGGTTTTCATACCTTTCCCATCCCATGCAATAACCAACTCAACCAACTTCTAGCATTAATAAATGATTGGGTGAATAAGACAAGAAAGGTAGTTGACAGTTTGGTGGGTTCTCCCTTTGACATTTGGCTTTTCCCCATTGGCCCCAAAGGTTAAATATCCCCCCCCCCTTATCCTTAGGAAATCATGCCCCTTCTCATTATGGTTGCATTGACATAGTTGGTTGTGTATTTTTAATTAAAATGCATTGGTACATGGTGTCCATCATTATAACGTGCATGGCTAGCACAAAATACCATCGGCATTGATTTTAATTGTCGAAACATAAAACGATAATCTGATGGTGGGTATTTTTCCCTTAGCTCCACACCATGATTAATTACAATATATACATTAGATACATTTAATGTAAATGGGGTCAAAACCGGGGTGTTACACCTCTAGAAGAAACGCAACAGAAGAATTTTCAAAAATGAATCCCTCCCTCTCCAAACAGTTTTCCTTGCAATCAAATCCAATATTATGGAGAATGTGTTGCTCTCTCATTGGTCAACCTCTGATTTATTCTGCCCTCTCCTGAACTCTTCATTTTAAATTCTTAGGGTTTTCTTGTTGCTAGTTGTAACCCTATTTTTTAGCCAACTCTACCTAGGGTGGTCATACCCTCTATCTGGTCACCCCCTCCCTCCCCTTTTCTTAAGTTAAACTTATATGGGGCTTCAAAATGTAATCTTGTCCTTCCATGAACCAGAGGAGTTTTCCGCATAATAAAGGTGAAATTATCCATATCTTTTCAGAATTCATTGGCACTTCCACAAACAATGTAGCAGAGTTGCTAACAATGATCACAAGACTCACTATAGCTTGGAGACAAAAATAGCTGGCTTTGGTCATTGAAGGAGACTTGAAAATCATCATTAACACAGTGCAAAGACTCGCTAATGGCACCCTTCTAAACAACCTCTCCAAACACTGGATATTAGAATGGTTGAAAGAAAAAATTAGAGGCTTTCTTATCCACTTCCAGGTCTTACAATTGAATCACATCGAAAGGACAGGTAATAAGATGGTGGATCACTTGCCCAATTATGGTGTTGATGGGTCCAACGAAACATTGGATCATAATTAGATGCTCCTGCAAGTACAGCCTCTTAAGTATCAACTCGTTACCATAATGAAGCGGGACTTCTCTCCCCCACTGTGGGTGCATAAAATGCAAGATGGTGGGATGCACGAGGGGAATGTGGCCTACCCTCAGGGTGCCCATGCTTCCACCTCAACATCCCATCCAACCATGATAAGAAAGATGATGGATCCTTCTGCATTTGATTACTTGCTCGACATTGCCTTTCGTACTCGCTCCCATGTTCCAAAACGTCGTGCCGAGGACGAGATTGGGCATGATCGAGAAACCATGTGAGATGTTCATATCACCTTTAGCAATGATGAACACCCATGCTCTTAATGGTTTTTCAAGGAGGTGGCTCCTCATTAAGAAGGGTGGCAAATGGAAGAAGCTCAATCTCAATGTTCAGCCTACAAATGAAGTAAGCTCCTTCACGGATTTCTCAAGTGGGATTTCCAGGAAGCAAGGTTATTTCATTAATATTCGACTCTATGTTATTTCTCTGCACTCATCTTGACTTGTAAGGTAAGAGTTTTTTCGCTTTTTGGGTATTGTTCATTAGTGCTTTGGCTAGATCACAGGGGATTTAAACCCTCTCGTTGGTGGCTTGAGGCTGGAAAACCAACATCTGCTCCCTACAAGATTAGTTTTGCCTCTACTCTCTGCGTGTTCAACATGTTCCTATCTTTGTTTCTCCTTGGGCCTGACCCTACGCATCTTCTGATTTTCTTGGGAATGGTGCCTCTGCATAAGAGAATTTACCAAAAAAGGAACCCGAGGGATGATGGCCCTTCCTTTGATCATCCTACCCCTCCTACCCATGCCATGCAAAGCATAGTGCACACTACTCACTTGTATAAACAGCAAATTCCGGAAAATATTAGAAACGAAATTACAGAAGTGGAAGATGAGGCCAAAACCACTCGGGGATGCATCTCGGATGAGGCAGTTCGTTCATATTTTGAATATTTACCCCCGAATACTTGTGGTAGAGTCTCTCAGCACTTTAATACGCTGGACATTACATGGTTGCAGAATTTCCTCATGGGAAACTCACTTATTGAGTGAGGTGAAGCTCATCGAGAGATTATGTTGCAACTCGACGAGATCATGGTTCACTTGAAGCAAATTTCCAAGCACCTGGGAATCACGTTGACCATCAGCACTAAGGACCTCCCCTCCAATTCAAAGGTGAATCCTAAAATAGGCTAGTTTCTGTTTTCTCTTAGTAGATGGTTTTTTCTTTTTGTCAAATGAAAAACAATAATAGAATAGTGCAAATCAACTATGCTTGTAAATGGTTTAGCCTAGTCTCTTTTAGAGGCATAACTCCGATGGTTTACTTATTTCTGAGCCTGTTTTCCCTCTGTTGGGAGGGATCTGACAATATCAAACTCTTTGAGCATCTTTTCCCTCTATTGGGAGGGCTCAGCTTAGTATGATAGTTATACTCTTTTTCTAAGGCAACAAAAGGACATACTCTAAATTACAAAAAAAATGATGCAAAAGTGATTATTTCATTTTATGCGGGGACAAATTTAATCAAGGCTTGTTATAGATATAGAAGAAGAATTGCATGCATTATACAAACAAAGTCACAAATGGAAACCATGTGGGACATTCACAATTTGTTTCAGCCGACAAAAACAAGATCCATCGATTTCCTAGAAAATTCAGGTATTACACTTTCATTGTTGTTTCTATTATAATGATTTGGATTATATTTTGTTTTGAAATTTTAACTATCAAGTTTTTATTACATCAATTAATGATGGATATTGTAACATAGAAAATGATGATAGTTGGCAACAAAGATACAATCAAAATAGTGTGGACAATGTTGAAAAAAGGATGGACATGGAAATAGGATAAGAAGATATCATGCCAGGTACATAATTTGTTTGGACACTTCCTTTGTTGTTTCTTTTATACTAGATTTGGATTTTATGTTGTTTATAAATTTTAATAGGAAAGCTTTTTACCACATTGAACTAATGATGGAGATTGTAAAACAGAACATGATGATAGTGGGAAACAAAGTAACATTCAAAATAGTGTGGACAATGTTGAAAAAAAATTGGAGATGGAAATACAAGGAGAAGAAGATATCATACTTGGTACATAATTTGTTTGGTTGTTTTTCTAGTTTTTGTTTTACATGTTGATTGTCAAACCCAAGATCCATCAACTTGCTAGGAAATTTAAGCATTACATTTCCTTTTTTTTGTTTCTATTGTAATGATTTGGATTCACTATTGTTTAGAATTGTTAATTGGAAAATTGTTTACTACAATGACTAATTATAGAGATTGTAAACATAAAATGATGACAATCCTAAAAAAATGTTGGAGATGGAACTAAAAAGAGAAGAATATATCATACTACGTACATAATTTGTTTTATTGTCCCTCTTGTAATTTTTTTAATTATAATTTATTTAAGTGTCACAATTCATAACAATTTTGATTGTATATTATAGGGAACTATAAAAACAAAAAGGAATTAATTAAGACAATGAGCATAAAATGACAAAGATGAAAAACTCATTTAATTCTTGTTGTTTCTCTTATTTTTTGTTAACTTTTTATTCTTACGATTCATAACATTTGATATGTTGATTACAGTTAAAAACAATGAAAATGAATACAATAATTAGAGGAATGTGCCACAAAACTACACTTAAGAACAAAATCTTAAATCAGTTCTCTATCATGATTCGTTTTTTGTCTAGTTAATTAATTTTATTCATTGTCACAATACATACTATTTCTTATGTTTATTGTAGTGACTAGCAAGAAGATCACAGACATTGATCAAGCAAATGTGGAACAAACCTATAATCAAGAACATAATACCATATCAGGTACTTTACATGTTTTGTTGCATGTTTTGTTATTTGGTGAATTTTAGTCATTGTAATAATTCATAACATATTAATTATATATTATAGAGACATATAAAGAGAACAAAGATGATGATGAGGTGCAAATCTATAATCATGAAAATAATATCAAATTAGGTATTTATAGCTTCTCCTGTATTTTTTAAAAATTTACTCATTATAACAATCATAACATATCAAATGTTTATTAGAGGGATAAATAAAAAGAATAAAAATTAGTATTAAAACAATGTTAAATATGTTATATTATAGAATTTGATCAAAAGATGTATTATTGGTATTTGATTGAAGGTTTAACTTTTTTCGCTCCAGGTTCTATGAAGACAATACAAGAGAACAATGGTTTATTTATAAATACTAAAAAACATACTAAAGGTGAGTGTATCCTTTGTAATAGATTTTTATTAATGAATTTTGTAGCATGAAAACAATGATTTGACTAGAAAATTTGTTATTGTGTTGCAGCCAAAATAACTAAAAAGAAACTAGTTATTTTTTAATTAAAGGACATTTTTTACCAGATTATAGATGATGATGCAATGAAAGAACATGTTGAGAAAATGGGAAGGGATGCAGATTACACAATAGAAAAAAAAAAATCAAATTGGTTTCATCCACTTGCAAAAACATTTTTTGAAATTTGTTTCAAGAATGAATCTCTTGACATTGCAATTTGGAGGACAACTTTGAAACAAAACACATCAAGAGTTCTAAAAATGTTGGTTTCAGAAACATCACATGATAAGCGTGTGTTATGTGGACGACTTCGGATTGCAAACCATAAAAGGGAGATAAAGCCACTGATAATCCAACAAAAGTTGTGTACACTAAATCATTGAAAAAAATGTGGGAAATGCATACTCAATATGATGCAACTAACACTATTATAGTGGATTGTTAACTTGAGAGAGTGAAAGAAAATCCCAAAGAAAATGTGATTCTTGTCAATCCATTCAGTGGAAAGAACCAAGAGGATAAGTGGTTGATTTATGAACTATTATAATGTTGAGTAAATTCAACAAGGCAACATATGTACGAGATACTTTGAAGAATTTCCAGTGACATTTAAAACTACCTTGAGATGACTAGTGTCTATTTTATGTATAATCGTACATATGATTTTTACAATATAAATTGTTGGTCATTATATGTATGACATCATGAATTATTACTATCTTTGTAGCATTTTTCATTTTCAAAATTCTAATATAAATATTTGTGATTTGGTTTGTCATTACTAAAAAAATTTAAAAAAATTGTTTATTTCTATAGAGATATTGAGATAATAAAGTTTATTGATTTGAATGGTTGTTTAATGTATTCGATTGTATATAGAGTTTATTAGATAATTGGTATATTTGTTTGAATTGGACCATTGCAATTAATTTTTGCACTTTAATTGATCATTACACCTCTTACAGATTAGTGATTTGAAAAATGGTTAAATGTATTGTTATATAATTTTGTTATTTAAACATATACTTAGGTTGTATGTGAAAATTAACAAATAACTAGTTTTCTTCCTTGAATTAGGTCTTTTTAATTATATCTTTCAATTTCATTTTCATTAGTAAGTATTATAACTCTTTAAATCAATGTTATAAATGAATTACTATAACTCTTTAAATCAATGTTATAAATGGTGGTTCAATGTGTTCACCATAATGAGGCCATTAAAATTATATTTTTCAATTGCCATGTTACCTCTTAAAATTCCCTTTGTAAATAAATAAAATAGATATGAACTACATGGTTTTTTAAAATGCTTTAAATATTATGTTTTGATGTACATAAGTAATGAAGTGGAGTTAGGTTAATGTTGTATATGTGGTTTCAATGTAGATGGGAATTAATATCAATCAAAATATTTTGTTGATATTTGAAATGGAAGGAGTATTGTTCACCTCATACACTAGAGATGAACCAAGTTGTCATATTCAAAGAAAACCAGATTGGTAATTTGGTGACATGTCCTATCTTTTAAGGCCTTTTCAGTGGGAATTACTAAGATACAACTTTAAAAATTATGATGTTTCAATATGGACATTGAAAGTCACTGACAAGTACTTGAAAAAGCAAACATTGATATAAGGGAGTTTCAATTCACATGGGATAGGTCCCATTGTCGTTTGCAAACCAAATTCAAAGGAGGGAGTATGCTACAATTTTATGAGAAAAGGTTGAGCGATGTGTGGTCCCAATATGGAGATAAATATGGAGAATCAAACGTATTGCTAATAGATACACCAAATCCTACTTATCAATTCGTTGGATATCGATCAAACCATATCTTGATAAAGGCCTATACAAGACAAGAGAAAGATACTTGGCTTATGCAAGTTTTAGTCCCCTTTCTTAAGACACTTCATCGTATCAAAGAGAAACGTGAGTACATTCGAATGTTCAATAGAAAATCAACTTCATTTTAATAGATGAAGATATATTTTTTTAGAAATGTGTTCACAAGTAAATTTCAATTTTTCAATACAACTTGGAAATAGATTTTGGTGAATCAATTTGTACGATTTTATATTTTTTGAAACATATGGGAATTGACAATTATATTAATATACATTTTTACTATTGTTTATAATTGATTTTGTATTCACTTTGTTGCAACTCACTAAAAAAAATTCTACGGTATCATTTCTTTAAAAAAATGTGATGTTAAATAAATTACGTGTAATTTAAGTAATATGACATGAGCCATAGAGGCGTAGTTATTTATTGATTTTTATTTAATTTTTTTAAGGAGAAATTTTACTTTAGTTCATGATATTCTAATTAATCAAGGAATCTCATGTCACTCAGTACAAAGCATGTCACAAGTGAGATTTGAAAATTTTACTTATTTTAATTTACATGTTGTAACAAATGCCCTTGTGCTTGTCCTAGAATGAATGCTAACATGTGTTAAATTTCCTTCATGGTGCAATGTATTTGATAACAACATAATTGGTGTGTATGTAATGTAAATTATTGGTCATTAATGCATTAGCTTTCATTCTCTATACAATGTTGTTGTAATAAATTCCATTGTGCTTGTGCTAGAAGGAAAGCTAACATTTGTTAGTTTTTCTTAATGGTGCAATGATTTGTTGGCAATGTGTTTGTTGCTTATATAATGTTAGTAATATAAAGTGTTGGTCATTATTGCGCTAGCTTTGCTTCTCTTAAATTGCAATGTTGTTGCAAGAAATGCCCCTGTGTGCTTGTACTAAAAAGAAAGCTAACATGTGTTGGACTTCCTTCATGGTGCAATGTATTTTTTTTACAATGTGGTTGTTTCTTAAATAATATTTATAGTATAATTTTTTTGTCATTAATACATTAGCTTTCATTAACTATGCAGTGTTGTTGTTAGGAATGCGCTCAATGTGATTGTGCTAGAAGAAAATCTAACATGTGTTATCTTTTCTTAACTATGCAATGTTGTTGTAAGAAATGATCGTATGCTTCTGCTAGAAGGAAAACTAACATGCGTTAGCTTTTCTTTACTATGCAATGTTGTAAGAAATGTCCTTGTGCTTTTGCTAGAAGGAAAGCTAACATGCGTTTGAGATTTCCTTCATGGTGCAATGTATTTGATGACAATGTGGTTGTTTCTTATATAATGTTTATAATATAAATTATTGGTCATTATATTTATGACATCATGAATTATTACTATAGTTGTAACAGTTTTCAAGTTCATAATACTTCTATATCATAATACTAATATAAAGATTGGAGATTTGGTTTATCATTATTAGAAATTAAAATATTTTTATTTTGTTTATTTCTATAGAGATATTAAGTTAATAAAGTTTATTGATTTGAATGGTTGTCTAATGTATTAGATTGTATGCATAATTTATTAAATAATTGGTTTGTTTGGTTGAATCGGACCATTGCAATTAATTTTTGCAAGTGTGCTTTTATTGATCATTACACCTCTTAAAAATTAATCATTTGAAGGATGGTTAAATGTGTTCTTATAAAAATTTCTTATTTTAACATACATTCAAGTTGTATGTGGAAATTAATATATAATTAGTTTGTTCCCTTTAATTAGGCCATTTACCAATTGCAGTTTCACTAGTAATTATTATAACTCTTAAAAACAATGTTCGAATGATTGTTCAATGTGTTCATGTAAGACTTGGTTGATAAAAATAAAATAAATGTATTAAGTTTATGTATATATTAACACATCATTAAAATTAACTTTGGTAGAATGGGGCCATTGTAATTATATTTTATAATTTCCATTTACCTTGTAAAAATGAAAGAATGGCTTTGAATACACACAATCTTGAAAAGCAATATCTTAATCGATAGTTTATTTGTAGTTACATTAAAACATTATAATCAAAGAGTGTGTACATATACAAAGTTCGAATAAAATCCATGAAAATTGGGTTTCAACATCTATCTATTACTAATCCAATGCATTTGAAATTCCTATCATTTTCTTCTCTTAGTGAAAGTAATGCTCAAACATGATTTTTATACAATTGGTTGGCACTATAATTACATCATGTTAAATAAAAAATGTTGACAGGGAGAGATTGATACCCAATATTTCTTATTTACCACTCTTTGAAGACTTATTTGCCTCCATTTCCTACTTGTCCAAGTCAGTTGGTTCTTATAGGCCACTTGTTTTTTTCAGTTCATGACATTTCCCATCATTATGGATTGACTTGAATCGCATTTAAGCATTGTTATTTGATGAACATGACTTTGAGGGGAGATAGATTAATGGACTACCCAGCCTTCTTTAAATACCTAGATTAACCATGACTGGACTTAATATACAACATATATTTAAGGGTTAGGCTCATTTCTTTCTTTCCTATACTACCTTCCCCATAGAACACCAATATCGAATGATCACCTCCTCTATGGTGTTTCCTAATTTAAGCATTACAAGGCAAGAAATTAAGCAGAAAAAACATATCACTAAGATTCTAGTAGACTAGTGTTAACTTAGACAATGAAAAAGAGGCACCCTTCATCCACTTAAGAGATCCTAAAAAGACCACCATTTGATCAACGATTTTTCCCATGTTAGTATGAAAGGGGGAACTTCGATTCATTGGGCAGGTCCAAATTCAAATGTTCAGTTTGGTCTATTATCCAGAACTATAATGTCTTGGTTGTATATCAGACATACTAAATTATAAAATTTAGCTCATATCGATTTCTTATAAGAGCTGCTTTCACACCCCTATTGTGTATTGATACTATTGTAACTAACATTGAATCCCATGTTTCACAATGTGTTCATAGTCACTCGTTGGTTTGACATAACTAAAACTATTTTTATTTTATTTTATCTTAGCTTAATATGGTCATTTGCAAATAATTCAAAGTTTATGAAGTCCTCAAGTTTTTCCTTCCATTTGTACAATCTTATTTTCCTATATAACATATTATGACAATATAAATATTTCTATTGGTTTGGTCACCTCTACTATAGATAGAAAATCTCTTGTAGTAAAGCATGCAATTATGGCTAAAACTTCATTGGATTGTTCCTTTACTCCCCATTGTCTCAACAATATTAACATTTAGTTAAGTAGGATATTCATAGATTCATCATGATTTATGGCCTATCAAACTATTTCTAATTGAGATGTAATATTTCATTTTGAATTCTTGAATACTAAAGTTTTACTTGAAGTAATAAAAACATTAGAGAAAATTTGAGGTCTGAAATGGGCTTCCTAAGGAAAATAATAAAATAATGGTTAAAATGATAAAATAATATTTATTAATTTTGGAGGAAGAAAGACAAAAACTACTTTTTTGTTCGTATTTTCAACATATCTCCCTTTCTTTTTACTCAAATTTCGAACGGGGTGGCTCCTTGGATGCGGAATTTAATTCTACGTCCAATGAGTACCACACTGCATACTTTTGACGGACCCCACTACCCTAAAAATAAGAAATGCCTAAAAAATGTGATGATGACATCATCATCATGTTTCTCAGGTATTTATTTCTTTTGGGGTAGTGGGTTCCATCAAAAGTATGCAATGTGGGTACTCGTTGGATGCGTAATTAAATTATGCATCCAATGAGCCATCCCACTCAAAATTTGAGTAAAAACAGAGGGAGATATGTTGAAAATTCGAACAAAAAAGTAGTTTTTATGACAAATATGTCAATTCAACCATTATGGTTGGATCATTTTATTGAAATTCTATTGGTTCTTGAATTTCAACTCACAAGAATTTATTGTTGGCTCGTTTTCTTATAAGCCCTATTTTAGACCCCAAATTTCCTCTAATGAATATTAATTGAGGAAATCGTTCCCTAGATCAATTTTCCAAAATTAATGGAATAGTTCTTTGAGTTAATTTTTCTATATTTAATGGAATATATTATTTGAATATTTACCAAAAAACTCAATGTTGATGAAGTCAACCTTACCCACCCCCATTTACCCATGGGAACTACATTCCTGCTAGCATCGGCACCATTGTTGGCTCTTCCTGATCCACTCTCGGTTCTAGTCTACCATTCATGGCTAGTCTCAACCTGCCTAATTTGGCACAGTTGACCAATGATCCCATTCACCACAACCCACTATGGCCTCCCATTCCTACCAAGCTCCCTTCATACATCCCTAAGTTTGAGGGAAAGGCGGGAGAAGACCCCCAAAACCATATTATGTCATTCCACTTATGGTGTTCGTCAACATCATAGTGGATGATTCTATCTGATTGTGGTTATTCCAGCGCACACTCACAAGTGTTGCGGCCAAATGGTATATCGAACTGCCTCATGCCACCTACCCGTACTTTTCCTCGTTAGCCTCGATGTTTCTCCAGTACTCTCAGTTACACGTTCGATATGGTGAGGGTTTGAAAATTCTATTATCCTATAGACAAAACACAGCTACCCATATCATGGATCATATCCATGAGAGGTGTCGTCGTTGTATCTTGATGCACAAGGACTATGAAGGGTTAGCCTTTGGTACAAAATGGAACGCAATATTCCACCCTGACTTCTAGAACCCCTTCATTGTGGCTTACTCCCGCAGAGCGGGGGGGCCTCCGAAAGAATGGTCGTGACCATGTCAACAAGTACAAGAGGATTTTGGTACCCTAATCAACAACAACTATGTCTTAAATTTGAGTGACAAAGGGGTGTTATTTGAATTCCTATCCCCAATGTCCTAACTTAGCTACAAGATTGTTTTGGTCCTCAAATGAGGTTATAATGTTGGTTGAGTTAAGTTCATTTTTAGGCTAGCTTGGGTTCATGAACCAAGTGTTTTACTTTAGGGTGTGAGATGTGTGCACAAGTGATGTGTATAGAACCCAGCAATCCCACGATCAAGATGCAAAATGCAGATAGATAATAGTAAATGACATTAAATATCATGCAAAATAACTAATTCTTCCAGAAAATAAAATATACACAAGTAAATGAGCACATAAGGAAATGATCATGTTGTAGGAAACACACAGGGGGTCTCAAGTACAAAGCTTGACTAAAGGGGCTCACATACAAGGAAAATAGGACCACAAAACAAACCAGGGGGTTGTAATGGATCAGATATTGACAAAAACAGGTCGAGAAGGGGTAGAACACAGACATGGGGTCTGGAACAAGGATCTCAAATACCGAAAAGGACTGAAAAATTGTAGGTCACGCCTTTTGGTGGAACAGGTGCAATCGGGATTGCACAGAACTGTGAAACAGTCGCAATAGGGACAAAAAAACAGTCGGAAGACTCAATTCGCACAAAACGGGGTTTAATGCACGACAGGTCACACAAAATTGGGTCACAATAGAGACCGGGGTCGCTCCAAGAGCCGAGACAAGTGTGATCTGGAGTTCAAGTCCATGTCGCATTTATCAGGGAGGAAGACGTGACCTAGGTTGCTCTTATCGGGAAAAATGGTGCGACCTGGTCACAACTTGCTCTCAAATAAGTGCGATCCAAATGGAACTGAGAATTTTTATAGAAAAGGTTGTAGGCTTGGGTCAGGGGAAGGCAGCAAAACTAGTTCAGATCTACCGCGAGAGGTTTAGATATGTGACGGATGAAGGTACCCAAGGATAAAAAACTAGTAGAAACACTTGCAAAAACAAAGATCTGAAAGGATCAACTGAGTGGATCCGCCAAAACTGTAGTGGAATTTCTCGCCTACTACGTGCAAAAGCACCTACCGTAGATCAGCCAGATCATAGGGTAGAGTTCATGGTGCAAAGTATCTTTCAACCTCGTCTTGCAATAACATAAATATTTTTATGATTTTTATATATTTTATCTAACTGACAAAAAGCAAGAACAACATACATACCTTTATTTAAAGTGGGCCACTGCAGTCATATGAGGAAATGGTCCACCGACTCCACGGTCTAGTTCTCCAGTCGTCTCCACTAATTGTTGTCAAATAGGGGGAATGGATCCAAGTGAGTATGGAGAAAACTCAACATACACCATGGGAATGATATGGAAAAATTTGGGGATAATGGTGAAAGGTGAAAATATGACAAAAAGTGTTTTGGGGGAGACCTTCATAGTGTATTTATAGGATGATCCAAGGTTTTTACACCCATGGTATTTATCTATGGTTTTTTGTCCATTCTCATTTTTAGGGTTTTTTGGTCCTTTTTGGAGAGAGTGGAGATAAATCACAATAAACGCTTAACTTCCTTGTATTTATGGGGGAAGGAATAATAATGTTTTGGACCATATTTGGCAGAATTTTAGTTGTGAAGGTCAAAATGGAGGAAACAATGGTGGGAATATGATGTATAATTATGGTTTGGACCATAGAGAGCTAGGTGAACAATTTTTAGTGTTAACACTTCCTTGTATATCGCCATTGAAGTGAGGGAAATCAAGCTTCGGCCCACGAAAATTGCTCGAAGAAGAGAACCCAGTGTTTGTAGAAGGCCTTGGTCATCATCTATTGTTCTTGGTTGAATGTTGAAGATGGAGGCTCATAACTTTTTTATCCAGATCTTGGAGTTTGGTATTGAGAGAGGCAAGTTCGTCTTCCATTTTCTTTTTTGTTCATGCACAAGTGATAAGCAGGAGTTTGGTTTTCTTTTTCAAATTAATTTGTGACTGCTCTAGATAGATTCAATATGTTGTTTATCAACCAGAAATAGATATGGACCTTAGGTATGTTTGGCTTCCTAAAGGTTAAGGGGAGTCACTCGGCCACTAGTGTTGTCTAAAAACTTGCGTATTGGGGCAGTACCCCTCACTCCACGGCTCAAGTAAAACTGATAATTGCTTTGCCACAAACGATAGTTCTTGGTTTACCTCACGGGTGGGAACTAGTCAATCAGGTAGGGGTCATTTCCCTTTTCGCTACCAAGGCCTCTCAATGGATAGCTACTTTGGGTTCCTGTGGTACTCCTCACAATGACTTTTAGGGTTATGCCTAGGTACTTCCCATAGTTTAGTAGATAGGGGTTATTCCCTTATCCCAACTTGCAATTAAAATGAAAAATATGAATGCAAAGAATAAGAACTACTACGATAATCACAGCATCGAAAATCCACTGCAAAAAGAAAAATAAAATTGGTAGAAATTCCACCTAGTGAGCCTAAAAAACCTGTAAATATAACTAGGGTTTTGAGACATAAATTTTAAAATGAGCATAACCCAATCAATATTGCTCATAATTGCTTTATAATCTATTTTTAGAACTGGAACTGGAACAACCACTCTACATCTACCTATACAATCGAAACATAAATCTGGGCACCTCATCAAAAGAGTTTCGTTCTGCAATTTTCGCGGTCGTCACCGAAATTCTAAAAAATAGTTGATTTTAAATCAACAATATCTCCACTTTCTGAACTCCAAATGAGAGTATTAGTTTTTTAACTGCATATTTTTGCAAGAGGAATTCGGATCTGCAACTTGTTTTTTTCTAAATCTGCATAAAAAGCTTCAGAAATTGATCTGAAAGTTGCTTCCCAATTTTCCATTTGTTTTTGAAAAGAAGAAGAAAAAAAATTCCCACGTGTGCCAAGGAAAGTGCTATGATACCAAATGAGAGAAACTGTTTGCAATTAATAATGAAGATGCACGATATAGCAGAAATAACATAACACAGAAGGAATTTTATTGATCGCAAGCCACTTCAAGGGGGAAACCTCCTTTGACCAAGCTCAATACAAATAACTCGTGCATACCTTTATTGGCCTCAAGAATTATGTATATACTAAGTCTAATCTAAACAACTATTACTCCCCATGAATGTGGGATAATACAATATACTCATAGGATGACTTACAAATCATATGCGTCAAACAACAATATACTTAACAATGTAAAGAGAAGGTTTGACATGGGTTCCTAACAGAAATAAAGGAGAGCGGGAGTTGAAGGTGCTGGAAGAAGACTTGATAAGTTTTGTATGTTGGAATCGTTCATTGGTAGTTGTGCTAGATACAGGTCTTGGAACTTAGTTTCCAATATATCATATCATGTTCCTATTGTAGTACAGGTTGATGGAGAGACTGTTTCTACAAAATTGTTGTTTAAATTCAACCAAGCATGGTTAAAAGATGAATATTTTTGTCAGATGGTAAGATGTTTTTGGATAAGTATAGATATTCCAGAGGGGTTAAATTCCATGGATTGTTTGACTTGCAAATTCAAAAATTGAAAAACTTTGTGGTTGTGTGGATTAAGGAGAAAGAAGAGAAGGACGGAAAAATCCTTTGTAAAATTAAGGGAAGAATCTATGACATTTTACTAAGCAACTTGATAGGTAACATATCTCGGGAAGAAAGGGTTGTTATTATTGAACTGGAAGACAAGAAGGATTCTCTACTGGAAAAAAAAGAGGCTTGGTGGTTAAAGAGCAGAGTTATGTGGCTTGCTTCTAGTGATAACAATACGAAAAATTTTCATAGATAAGCTAGTTACAGGATAAATGTAAATACTATTTGGGACATCAAAACAACGGAAGGGGTTTGGGTTAGCTCTAAGAGAGATATTGGGAAGCATGCAATCGAATTTTGCAGCAACCACTTCATAGACTCTAGTTTGACTAATATAGGTAATCAAATGAAAGTTGTTGGTCACTATCCTTCTTCTTTTACAAGGGAGGAAGGATTACAGATTGGTAAACCTATCAGCATTGAGGAAGTGGAAAGTGTTTTGTAAAATTTTGCAAAAGATAAAATTCGAGGCCTGATGGTTGGCCAGTAGAACATTTCACCACTTTTATTGATCTTATGGGAAGGGATCTTCTTGCGATTATTGAGATGTCCAGATGTCAAGGGTTTATGTCAGGGGATTTAAACTCCACTTTAATTTCCCTTATTTTGAAGAAGGATAAACTTGAACTCTTCTCTTGTTTTAGGCCCATTGCTCTGTGTAACTTGGTATATAAGTTGGTAACAAAAATCATTACAAATAGGATAAAGACGAAACTATCTAAAGTGGTTTCCAAAGAGTAATTTGGTTTTCTGTCCAACAACTAAATATTGGATGCAATGGGGGTCTCTCAAGAGTGCCTTCACTCGGTAAAAGTTAAAAAATTGAGTGCTCTAATTCTGAAGATGGATCTCACCAAATCCTATGATAAAATTAATTGGGTGTTTCTTAGACTTATCCTCCTATAGATTGGGCTTTCTGTTGAGGTTACCAATTGGATTTCATCTTGTTATCTTTGGCTAACTTTGTTGTACTTGTTAATGGATCTCCTACTAGTTTTGTTTGCACCTTTAGAGGTCATAGATAGGGGTTCTCACAATCCCCCTTACTCTTTTTACTAGTAATTGAAGGACTGAGTAGGATAATTAATGAGGAAAGGCAGTTTATTTGGTATAAAGATTTCATTTGTCTTTCCTATCACGCATCTCCTCTTTGTGCATGATGTGATTGTATATGGATCACATACTATTGAGGAATAGAGAACTTTCCATGAAATCTTAACAGTTTTTTGTTCTGCATCGGATATGGAAAATTAGCTTGGAAAATTCTATTTTGTAATAGCATAGGGTCTTGGATGAGATGTTGGCACAAATTGGTTCTTTCTTTGAATATAAAGTGGAGAATTTTGAATCTAGTTTTAAATATATTGGATATTTGTTGAAGCCCAACAACTATAGGATTGATGACTAGATGTGGTTGGTTAAAAATTTTGAAAAACGAATCGAGAATTGGGCCTTTAGATCCTTGTCCCTGTGAGGAAGGGCTTACTTTAATTCACGCAGTGCTTATGGGAATCCCTATGACTGGTTCTCATTAGTTTTGATTCCTCAAACTATTATCAATCTCACTCGGAAAAAGATATTTCATTTCTTGTGGATTGGTACTAGGAAAGACTGGCTTTGCCAAAATCAAAGGGAGGATGGGACATCAAGAATCTGAAATGGTTCAATATAGATTTATTTTTAAAAATAATGTTGTGTTGTCTATTTGATAGTGGCTTATGAAATTTGGTCATCAACAAGAAATATCTAAGGGTTAAATCTATTTTGGAATAGTTAGGGCTACAGAAAAAGTTTGCAATGGGGTGTATGCTATCTGGAATGGTTTCATCAAAGTATTTCATTAGATCAGTAGATGGATTTCTTGGATAGTTGGAAATGTCAAACGTATCATGATTGGAATCGATCCCTTTATTGGTGACAACGGGAATTTTCTTCTGCCTTCGGGAATTCGGTAGTACCTTGCAAAGTTTGGGTTTGTTACTCTTGATCAAATTAGTAGGTCACTATGGTTAAACCAGGAAGGATTTTATTGGCTTCAATATAGATACCTTGGTATGCAAGGAAAATGAGATGTGAGTTGGGAGAACTATATTAGCCACTAAATAATGTTGGCACTAGACTAGGTGATTCTGAGGACAAATTGGTTTGGAGTTAGAGCAAGACTACAATTCACATAACTACTAAGGATTTCTATGAAGTTATTGTCTCCTCTCATAGCCAATTTGAAGAAAAATGGTGGTTTAGTAAATTATGGAAAGCTATTGTCTCTTTTGGCTTGCACTAGAAAATAGGTTACTAACCTAGAAAAATCTAATGAAAAGGGGTCGGAATGGTCCAAAGTGTTGTGTTTTATGCAAACATGACATAATCAATTGATCATCTATTTATTTCATGTGATTTCAGCAAGAATGTGTGGTAGGCAGTATGTGAAGACCTCAATTTATTTTTAAATTGAGGAGAGTCAAATTTGGAAGAAAGTTCCAGAATTTGGGGTTTGAAGGCATATCATCTCAAATTGTTGCTTGTATTTGTCTGTTGGAAAATATGGAATATGTGAAACAAGGTACTTTTTGAAAACACTCTTCCAAATATTCATTTTTGTAGTATGAAAAGTATTATTTTCTGCGAGGAAATTATTAAGGAAGAAAAGCCAAAATTGTCCCAAAGGTGTAAAGGCCTTCAATTATTCTTTTACTTCAGCAATTCGATTTTTCGATGGTTCCTCTCCATATGGATGTTGTGGTTTTGGTATGGTCTTAATGATCAATAAGGATCACCTCTTTAAGATGTGGATGGGAAGCGAGAAAGGAACAAATACTAAGAATGAATTGCCTAGTCTATGGGGGTTGTTACAATTTGCAATTACAATTGGTATTAACTTTGTGCAAATTTTTGGGGACTCAAAGGTGGTCATTATGTGGGAAAATGGTAGATACGACCTACATGTTCTTCAATTATTGCATTAGTGTCAAGGGATTCAGCATTTGAGGTACACTTTTTTTATATTTCCTTCTCACTTATCTCTAGAATTTTCAATGGAGAGGTTGATCATCTTTCATAGAAAGCAATTGTATCAAGAAGGCTTTATGTTTATAGAGGAATAGTTGGAAGGTAAGTGTCAACCAAGACAAGAAATGGATTAGCTCAAGTAGGAAGTTTGCATTGCTATTCTTGAGACAATCAACAAGTGAATTGGTAGAAGTAAAGGCATCTCTAGAAGGACGTACTAAGGAGCATAAACACCAATTGTAAAAAAAATTGCATGCATACTAAGGGGTTTTCCAAGAGCCTAAAGGGTTACCACCTAAGAGGAAAGTGGAGGATGAGGTACGACTATTGCCTAACGCTCCATTATGAAACATTGTTTTCTACATATAGTCTATAATAGAAGTATATGTAATGAAGGAACGATAAAAATTGTTGTAGCAATGTGTAATCCAACCAAGTACCTAACCTTGTAGATTTCCTATCATCATAGTTCTAAAGAAGGATGGGAATTGGAGAATGTGTATTGACTACATAGCTCTGAAAAAAATAAACCTCAAGAATCAATACCTTTTGATGAAGATTGATGACTGATTGGATCAATTGTAGCATGCCAAGCACCTCACCACGATGTATCTCAAATCGAGATATCACCAAGTACATGTAAAATAAGAAGACACCTGGAAGTGTCTTCAAGATGAGACAAGGTTTATATGAATGGTTAGTAAGTCATGGTTTATGTAATGCACTAGCTACATTTATGCTTGATGAATGATGTGTTGCGACCCTTTCTGGATTCTTTTGTAATATTGGATTTGGGTGCTAGCTTGATCTTTAACTCTACCTAGGAAGAGCATATCTCATATCTCATATAAGTGTTAGACCTTAAAAATGCATCAACTACTAGAAAACTTAGTGTGCCCAACAATCTCTAGAGTGTGCCCAACAATCTCTAGAGTGTTCCCAACAATCTCTAGTGTAATTGAGGCACATGATTGGTGGAGGGCAGCTCAAGATTGATCTTGCAAAGATGGAGATTTTCATCAAGTGGACAACTCCTACTAATGTCACTTAAGTTAGAACCTTTGTGGAAGAAGCATATTTCGTTCATAAGTTTATAGTAACATTTTTAGTCATGGTTGTACCACTTGACACCATAACAACTAGTAACAAGAATTTATAGTGGGGAGAGAATCACTACAAGACTTTTGAAGAGCGTAAACAAAATGTCGATCAAGCACCAATTCTCACATTTCCTAATTTGCATAAGCCCTTCAAAGTGAAGACATATTCAAGTGGATACGTTATGGGAGCAATCTTGATGCAAGAAGGTAAGCAAGTATGCTATCATTTTGAATTGTTTCATGGTGCAATCCTAAATTGCCCACATATGACAAGGAGATCTATGTTATGGTGAACGTTCCTAAAATATGGAAGCACTATATTATGGAAAAGGAGACCATCATCTACACTAATTATCAACTGCTACAATATTTATAGGCCAAGAGTAAAGCTTCAACAAGAATGGAATTACAAATTGATGGGAATTTTGGAACAATTCATCTTTTCAAGTATAAGAAGGGCAATGCTAAGAAGTTGGAAGGCATGTTTTAAAGACCACCCACATTCAAGATCACACCTTTGGTTATTGTTGTGCACATGGAGCCTTTCACCCATGATGCATATAAAGAAGAATGCAAAGAAGATGAGGACTTCAAGGAGATATTCAACAGCTAAAAGGCCAAGTTCATGAAAAAGGTGATAGCAAGGTGAACTGCCATATCCAGGAGGGGTTACTCTACAATTTGGATAAGAATTGTGTGACTAAGAGAATAATTGCAACTTATTAAAAATTCAAAATTATGAATCATTTTGGTGTTGGGAAAACAATAACCAACTTACATAGGTATGTGTAGTGGCCTAGATTGTCAAAATATGTAGCTTGATTTACTAGAGGGTGCATACTTTGTTATACCAACAAACCCAATATTATGAAGAAAATTATACCACCTATTTTACCTATTAGGCCATGGGAGAGCATCTCCATGGATTTTGTGGGTGGTTTGAGAAGAACCAAATGGGGACAACTATATATTTCCGGTAGTGGGAAAATTTAGAAAGACGTGCATTATAATGCCTTGAAAAAATTTCATCAAGGAACAAGATGCAACAATCAAGTTCTCTGAAAGGGTCTAGGTGCACTTTGGGATACTAAGGAGCAACATCTCAAATAGAGATACCAAATTTCTCAATGCCTTTTGGACTACACTTTGGGATAAGATGGACACCAAGTTAAAGAGATCAACAATGTTCGATCCACAAACGAATAAGCAAATAGAAGTGTTGAATCAGTTCAACTTTTTCAATAGGTACAATCATAAGCATCCAAGAACCTAGGATGACATTTTCTCTATGGACCACTCTTATAATAGTGCAATCCATGCTTCCACTAGTAAGTGCCCTTTCGAAACTTGTTTTGGATATTTTGCACCTTTTCCTCTTCATGTTTTCTATCAACAACATAGAGAGAAGGAAGACACCACTCAAGAAGCATTAAAGGATGAAAGATTCATTGACAAAATTAAGCAAATCCATTTGAATGTACAATGGATATTGAAGTGGTCAGAAGGACAATAGAAAGCTAGGCATGACCACACAAAATTGAGAAGACATTCAAGGTAGGAAGCCAACTTTGGTTGCATCTTAATAATTAAAGGATGCAAGGTCCTAATAAGTAGAACAAGGTTATGTTATATGGTCCTTTTAAAGTTTTAAAACATGCAAGTGATAATCCCTAAAAACTCAATCTACTAGCATACATCTGCATCTACTCAATAGTGAATGTAGAAAATCTAAAACTTTATAAACCTTCCATGCTATATCATGAAAATAAGAAGCATGTCTTACCTACCATAGATGACTTAGCACCAAAGGCTCAAGCAAAGTTAGTAGAGTATACATTTTGTAGAACTCCAAAACTAGACAAGGGAAGCAAGACTCTATCAGCTTAAAAGTTCAATTTCTAGGCAAGGCCAAGAGGTACTCCATAGAGAAGTTTGAGGAAATATTTAACTGTCTCCTTTAGTAAGTTTTTGAGGAAACAAAGCCTCACAAAATAGGGAGTTATGATATGAAATGGATCACTATATAATGTGTCATATGTTTAGCATGGACTTGTAAGGCGCAATTAGGGGCATATCATATTTTAGCGATTTGGGGTCTTGAAACTCCTAGAGCCAATGTTGGGCTTTAAATGATCATTTTTGGGGTCAACACTTTACAATCAAGGCTTCTAGCACTCCAATGTCAACATTAAACAATCACTTTCTGGTCAAAACTTTATAAACATCATATGAGGAAGTTATGCCTCCTATAAGTTAACCTATGCTTTGACCGTCGTACCAAATGGATGCCACATCAACTCCCATACCCACACATGTGGATCTAGTCACATGTAAACTTTCAAGAAGATTCTTAAAAAGTCCAAATAACCGTAACCATAACCCAAATGTCCAAAGATTATCCCAATCCAAGTTTGTGTGAGGAAGTTATGCATCTCGCAAGTTGATATATGCTTTGACCACCATAGTACCAAGTGGATGCCACACCAACACCCTCTACTCACACACGAGGCTAGTCATGATGGACATTCAAGACTGCTCTATAGGTTCCAAAACCCTAACCCTAATATAGAGTGGAGACATATTAAATATTGAGCCTAAGGAAAAGAAGGGGATCCATTCCTATTGTATTGATTCATTGTTCCATACAGGAGCAGAACTAAGGAGTTGGGATACTTTGAGCAAAACATTGATCATTTATTTAATTGTACCAATTCATTGTTCCTATCCTATGGATTCATTGTTTCATCTTCCTAATATCTTTCATTTCCCATAAATATAATTCTTTCTTTGAAATCTTCTTCAATTATCGTAAAACATTTTACCTTGTCATTGCTAAAAGATCTATGACCGTAAGAATGCACTAGGATCTATGACCATAGGAATGTAGTTTTATCATTTTTCACATCTTTCATTTCCCATTAAATATAATTCTCTTTGAAATCTTCTTAAATTATTGTAAAAAACTTTACCATTGCCATTGCTAAAAGATCTATGGCCATAGGATGGAAGTTTTTTATCATTTTTCACTTCCAAGAGGTTGTATTTCCATCCATTAGCATACCCTTGTTACATCTCTAATTGTTAAAGCCATATAACAAGCCCTTGATCTTGACTTGATGTATAGCTTGTGATCATCTTCCATCTTAATTGTTTTCATTTCCGAGAGTAAAATCCTTTAATTTATCCTTACATCATTCATTGACTTTATTGTTATCATTTCTAAAAAGGGTTTATAACCATAGGAATACGCTTTCTATCATTTTTCACATCCAAAGGCTATATTCGCATTCACTAGTATACCCTTCTTACATCTCTAATTGTTGAAGCCATACCCTTGAACTTCTAAGGATCCATTTTTTTACATCCAAACACTATATTTCCATTTCCTTTCACCAATATACACCTGTCACATTTCTAATTGTTGAAGCCATACCCTTGAACTTCTAAACTCCTAAGAATGCATTGCACTTTCAACTCTTATTTCTAACTTTTAAAAATATGTTAAAAGTTGAACATCGTCATCCATCTTGAGTGAACACTCTTATAAATTCGACCTTAATTTTGCAACCATTTTAGACATGCCCAAGAAGGATTGATCTACTCATAAGAAAGTACTTAATATCCAATCATAAAAGGCAATGGCAATCATAAGATAATGAGCACATATCTACCATCGTGGCAATGAATCAAGGATGGAAAGAACTATGTTGTCATGCTACAGTGGTCCATGGTTATTTGGAAATGGATTCAAGCAGATTTGATTTTGATACCCTACAGATGGTTTACCATGGTTTGATGGACTTAGTAACACCATTTCCTTTCACCAACATACCCTTGTCACATTTCTAATTGTTGAAGCCATACCCATGAACTTCTAGACTTCTAAGACCCTTTAACTTCTAAATTCCTAAAAATCCATTGAGCTTTCAACTCTTATTTCTAACTTTAAAAAAATACGTTAAAAGTTGAACATCGTTATCCATCTTGAGTGAACACTCTTATAAATTTGACCTTAATTTTGCAACCATTTTAGATATGCCCAAGAAAAATTGATATACTCATAAGAAAGTAAATAATATTCAATTTTAAAGGCAAAGGCAATCCTAAGATAATGAGCACATATCTACCATCATGGCAATGAATCAAGGGTGGAAAGAACTATGTTTTCTTCATGTTACGGTGGTTCATGGTTATTTGGAGGAAATGGATACAAGAAGATTTGATTTTGATACCCTAGAGATGCTTTACCATGGTTTGATGGACTTGATGACATACTAGGAAATAAAGCATAATTGGATACCAACTCTAATCTAATTCATGGCATTTCTATACAGAAATCTGCATGCACCAGATTGATACGGATGTACGAATAAATATTGTAAAATCTGTAGATATGTACATATATTCCTTAGTCAAATTATTTTGTTTTTCTTCTTTGTTATGTTGTTACCTTTGATCTCAGTGAATCTCAAAAGGAGATATGAAAAAGGCAATTTTAAACTTGTTGATTACACTAGGTTGCATACCATTATGGACGTGACAGTTTCAAGCATATTACCAAAAAGGTTGGGCAAGCACTAGTAGAAACAAATTCCAAATAGATGTGTCTTTGTAAGCTTTTCACAGTATTATATGTTTTGACTTATAAGCTTTTCACAGCATTAGAAGTTTTGACTGCATATCAAAGGCTCTCAATGGATGCAATGTTTCCTCGAGGATCAAATCAGATACCCCTTTTGGTCTCTTTCCTTGACAATATGTTGGTAGTTAATGGATGTACTTATATTAGATTTACAGATTTTTCTGGCATGTTATTGCTAAAACAAAACAGCATAAACCAATATTGTCTTGTAATACGTTTATACAATCTCAAGCAAAATAGCATTTTCTTGTTCACCTCCTCCAAACAGCTTTTTGTTGGATATTTTGGGAGATTGATTTAGGGAGCACACAAGTCACTAAGACTGCATATTTATCAAAAACAGAAACAGCTCTTTGTGATGATAAAATACTTTTAAAATCCAGCAAACCTCCCAGGGCCACAGTTGAAAGCTGGTTTATAATAAGTTGATCGAGGGCGTAAGTTGATAAGCATGTAGCCAAAGCAAGGCAGTGCCATAAATGAGTGGAAAGTATAAAGCACGTGAATGGAAAATGAGTGGAAGTCATTTTTTCACAACAAAATAAACTTTTAAGAAAATCTAAATCTACTCCCTAACATATCTATATCCACCTCCCTAGCATTCACTGGAAAACTTAAGATTCATTTTTTTTGGTTCAAAAGGTTATGACTAAATTTTAAATATACAACGCAAATCTTTCCCTAGCATTCACTGGAAAACTTGAGATTCTTTTTTTTCCAAAAGGTTCTGACTAAATTTTAAATATACAACGCAAATCTTAGTAATTTGCCAAAATTCAAATACAAATCTTACTAATTTGCCAACATTTTGCAAAAATTCAAATACAAATCTTACTAATTTGCCAACATTCCTGTGAGCAAATCATAGTACAAGTTTCCTTGAAAACCATATGCTCTTCACCCCATATATATTAAGAATATTGCCCAACCATTTGGAAACCACTAAGAATATTGCCCAACCATTTGTTCTAGATGAAATGGTTGTCTTTCTTACTCATGATGCCTAGATAAATTAAAATTTTGTTGACCACAATTCAAAAGAAGATAAACGGTTCCCTTTCTTACTGATGTTGTAAGTAGATAAATAAAAAATCTGCTGACTACGATTCAAAAGATAAACGGTTCTTACTCATGCTGTGATAGATAAATTAAAAATACGCTGACTGCCATTCAAATTAACGATAACTGCACTTCAACAGAGCCAATTTAAAAGTCAATTATTGCCAATTTGATTTCAAGAATTTCCTTTGATGCAACGTATATATGTGCATAACATAACTGAAACAATGCTAATGCCTATTAAGGCATAAGGCAATCAAATTACAGCCCATCTCTTTGCACATTTTTCAATACCAGGTGAAGTTAATCTAACATCCTGCAATCTATACAAGATATTCCTTTTTATTCCGCTAGATTCCATATAACTTCGAGAAAAATTGAAAAAGAAAATGAGGAAAGCCCAAAGAATTCAGCTTCTCTGTGGCAACAAAGCCACTTCATCCATCAGAGGCCTATATTAATCTTCAAAATGATGACAATGCACAACCAAAGACTCTAAATTCATACTCAGTACTGCAATGCTGGGCCTCTAACAGATATTGAAGCATTTAATAGCCATGGCATACATACCATGTTAAGACCCACAATGTCCTACTGGTCTTTTGTTCAAATCTAAAACTTATAAACAAAACCAGGCGTGAATAACAAAGATAAAGAGAGCGAATTTCTAATTGCAGTTGCAGAGCAGAAAGGATAATCAGATGCCTGCTCTAGAATACATCGAGGCGAACATACAAGCCCATAAATCTAATCAACTTCATTTGTTTCTACATGTACCTGCTCAAAGCTGCAGCACCCACAAGATAAAATATTACTTGGTCTATTACACGAAACTATAAAATAATTAAGTGCGAATTAAAGATATATAAACAGCAGATACATATGTGAACAATCATAGTAAAAACTAGACAATAAAATACCATGCTATATCTGTAAATAAAATTATCATTACCTCCTCATCCATGCCTACAGCTGGATCATCCCCCTTGGCCTGATCTTCAACTGTACATAACGCGAGCAGTGCAAGTAAAAGTTAGGATTTCAAAACTGTAAAATTATCACAAGTGACACTATCACTTTAAATGCGCCAACAATCCCAAATATATAGTAATGTCATGCAGAATAGCCATGCCAACAATTCCAAATAGGTTGTTTTTTCCGAGCACATTTTATAAGTGAATATATACTATATAGTGATGTCATGCATAATAGCTATTAACTTAGCAGTCACTCTTATAAGTTCATAACTCATTGTGTAATGATTTTTCAAGCTAAATAACACCTACCCCACAACTATGACAACAACTATGATGTACAAGTACAAGAAAGCTACCAAACAGGGCCACAACTATGATAACTAAGATGTACAAGTACAAGAAAGCTACCAACCAGGGCCTTTTAAGGATGTACCAGCATATGTACAAGAAAGCTACCAACCAGGGCTTTTTAAGAATGTACCAGCATAGATCCATTTTAACTTAAGATCTGCACCAAGAGGGATCAAACCCCTTCAGGTGCAACCCTTTTTTTAAAGGGAGAGCTTAAAAAAGTCCGCACCTTTAGGGATTTGATCCTTCTCAACCCAGGATAAATCTACACTAGTTATTTTTTTATGAAATATTTTTTTTATGACCAACAATGAAATATATTTTCTGTTATTAATATTTTTTAAATGCCATGTCAACTCCATGTTGAATAGAAGGAAATACACATCTTCCTCTTATAGCTGTAGAAAGCACAGTTTGGTGCAATAAGTTTTTATTTTACTTTCAATTATATATATAGATATAGATATATAGATAACACATTGATATCAAAATGTTTTATTTAAAATGACAAATATTTTTAAGGTCAACATTGAAATATATTTTTTGCTATTAGTATATTTTTATTTGCCACATATCAACTCTACCATACTGAGCACAGAAGGAATTACACGTCTCCTTCATACTGGGCTATAGAAAGCACCTACTTACTGGAGCAATGAGAAAAGGCTTACACACCAGGTTTTTTTAAACTCGGAAAAATATTTAAACTCCACGATGAGGCAAGAATAAACTCAACAACGAGGCAAGAATAAACAACTCAACAATACCACTGTCGTGTCAAGGGGCATTTGTGTTGAATGTGCGTTTACAGAATCTTGGAAATAGATTGTGAGTTACTGTTTGAACCTCAATAATGGCAATGATTTGAAAAATTCTTTTAGGATCTCCATGGAAATGGAGGTGAAGAATCTGTTCCTTTTGGAAGTCACGATACTTCCAAGTAATAATCCCAAGCACTCCTGAGAATGGCAAGTACGGCCCTGGTGCAAGCACTTAATTCAATACTCTTCTTACTCTCATTGACCAGTCAATACTCTCCTTCCTCTTGATGATCACCTACCTGGGGAAGTAGAGGTAAGGTAACTATGCCCTGAGGGGTTGCTGCCCCACAATGAGTGAACCTCCTTTGATACAGGTGTCTTGACGAGTCAATACTCTCCGCCCTCCCAAGATTCACCTACCTCGGGAAGTACAAGTAAGGTAACTATGCCCTGAGGGGTTGCTGCCCCACAATGAGTGAACTTCCTTTGACATTGGTGTCTGAGAAGTATCATTTCTACCAAAATAGCATGGAACTTGCACTAAGCCTTACCCTTTTTGAAACTCACACCATATGGGTCGAACAAACCACAGACCTCACCACTGAAACAATACCCGTTAGCAGGGATCAGGAATCAGAGTTGTCTAACTATTCTACTTTTGTTAAAATATACAACTTAAATCTGTGAAATACAACCAATATATGACCGAAATGGGTCCAAAAAGTAGAATAGTTAGACAACTCCTGATGAATTTTTTTTTTATAACATACAAGCCAAAAATAGATAAGAATGATGACAATTTCCATTTTTTAACCAGGACACCAGTGAATACCGAAGAGGCTAAAAATAGCATGAACTGTAATACCAAAGGTTGGATGACCAAATAAGTTAAAAACTAAGGAGATCCTAACTCCTAAAACAATTGGAGAAAGCAACTTAGAGAAAATGGGAACTATTTAAAGAAAACTGTGATTCATGAGAATATATGTAACAGTTTTGTGAAAGAAACAAGGATTATAGAATTGAAAATCAAGATGATCAGAAAAAATTAAAATTTGAAGATCAAGCTGGTAAGAAGTCAGTTTGTACCAATTGGGAAGTATAGAGAAAATGGGAACTATTTAAAGAAATCTGTGAGTTCATAAGAATATATGTAACAGTTCTGTGAGAGAACTAAGGATTATAGAATTGAAAATGGAGATGATCAGAAGTAATTAAAAGTTTGAAGATCAAGCTGGTAAGAAGTCAGTTTGTACCACTTGGGAAGTATAGAAGACTATAATCGAAGAATAAAAACAAGGTAGAGGCTCTTGATCTGTGCAGATTTCTTTATAAAGGAAGCTGCCGTGTCTATGTACTTGCTAACATTAATGATAAAGATGATATTATCAACCAACAGTACTGTCACTACATCAGCTGTGCTCTCCAAATAATATGCACATAACATGTTGTAAATATGAACAAAACCCCTAACAAACATGTCTCATCAACAAACACATAATAACATTTATGATTATAACTATTGTTGAAAGGATTCATTGAATGACCATTTCATGATGTAAATGCATGAAGTTGACTGGGTAGAAAAAGGGAACCCCAAAAAGGAAGGTAGAGGTTAATGTCAATGATAGAAATGGAGATATAGTGCTGAACTATTCGGCTAGACTGGGACAGGCCACCAACAATGAGGCTGAGTGGACATCCCTATGCAAAACCTGGAAGTTAATAAACTGAGAATCATGGGTAATTGACAGGTTCCTTTATAAAAGGAAGCTGTCAGGTCTATTTACTAACGTTAATGCTAAAGATGATATTGACAACCAACAATAGTAATCACCATGTCTGCCATGCTCTCCAAATATTGTGCAAATAATATATTAATATGTTGCAAATATGAACGAAGCATCTAACAAATATATTTCACCAACAAACACATGATGCATGAAGGGCTCATTTGATGTTGACCAGGCAGAAAAAGGGAACCCTGGAAAGGCAGTTAGAGGAGTTGTTGATAGAAAAGGAGATATAGTGCTGACCAACCTATTCAGCTGGACAGGCCATCAACAATAAGGCTGAGCTGACTGCACTGTGTAATCTGGAAATAGATATATACCCGAAGGTTAGTAAACTCTGAACTTACATTAGAATGGAGGCTTTCACAGAGAGACAACGTATTGATTTCTGGTTTATCACCACATAAAGGTAAGGAACTGGCCAGTAAGTTAATTCAAAACAATTTCTGTCATGTAAAAATATTTCTTAATCCTTTATTATCAATAGACAAACTTACGTCCGATGACTAGGATATAACAGAACTGTCTACCTTATGGTCATGAAATGCTGAATGTAGATTTTTCTGTTGATTTTTTCTTGTCTCCAGAACTAACTTGTCATTCAGTGGCAGGTACCTTGAAATGTTGGGATGGATTTGTTCAGTCTCAGAGAGATATAAGACAGTGCTGAATCATCAGCATTGATGCTATCCTGGAGTGGATGAACCCAAAGTAGAAATGGCTTCCAGAAAATAGAATTGAGAACAAATCCAGCAGACTCAAATCAGCACAAAAACCAGTTTGGCCAAAGGGTCATAGTTGACCCATAACTCAGCAAACGCCTGGTGGTCAACTTGGAAAAGACTCAGTCACCAGAAAAATATAAGATAAACCACCTAATCACCACAGACACACAAAATAAGGCCAAAAAGAGAGTTAGTATTAAGAGAGGTCCAAGCCCTCTATTATACCTTGATTTGTACAAAAACAGTGTTAGCGTTCTTCCTCCTTTTCTCGTTTTAGCGACTGGAACTTTCGCTGAAATGGTCAATATGCCTCAGGGTGGAGTTTCCAGTAACATAAGGCCAAACCCAACCCTGCCATGTCAGACTAGTCAGGCCAGTTATGAGCGTACCCAATCCGGTTTTTAAGCTGTGTCATATCAAACCGCTGAGTACTGTCTGACCCATCTGAGTCCTGTGACTACGATTGCAAGATAGCTTGGGATCCCTTTTGGAATAAAAGTGTCCACTGAGGACATGTGAGAGTGGCTGCTTGCTAAAATTGAGATGAAGATTAAAAATTGGTAGAATAGGGAGTTTTCATTGGCTGGCAAGAATGCCATGCATTCTCGCATATTAGCAACTAGTCATGTGTATTACTCCTCGCATTGGTTCCCCAATGACTCCAATTAGTACAAGATTGAAAGGGTCCTTTCAAATAATCCATGGGGCATACACAGAGGGTGGAAATATTAGCAACTAGTCATGTGTATTACTCCTCGCATTGGTTCCCCAATGACTCCAATTAGTACAAGATTGAAAGGGTCCTTTCAAATAATCCATGGGGCATACACAGAGGGTGGAAAGGTTTAATATTTTTTATGCTTAATATTTTTTATACTTTAAATATTTTCATTTATAGGTGATTGTGTCTTATAGGACAAGAGCCAAACAAAACCTAAGACTTTATTTTGAAGGTGGCCTTACTGTAGCCTATCCTACCATCAAGTCCAATTTAACCTTACTACTGACAGTGCACAGCATTAAACAGATGTTATTTGAAAGACATTTAAACAGGTGTATTTATGAACAAACTGATCAGCCAAATTATCTCATGCTTTCCCATACCATTAACGTATTTCATATAGAAATCCTACAAAATTTGAGAAGTTAATGGCAAATTCAATCCTACCTCCATCTTCCTGAAGATCAGAGGTCCACAAAGTGAGGTTGTCCCTCAAAAGCTGCATGATCAAAGTGCTATCTTTGTATGACTCTTCACTCAAAGTGTCAAGTTCTGCAATAGCTTCATCGAAAGCTTGCTTGGCCAGATGGCAGGCCCTGCAAGACACATAATATATATGAAAATGACATAGTAACTTTAGCATATGCTCACTTCTAAAACTTTCTAAATGTACACTTTGTATGTCAAGTGGAAAGAGGGTGGCATGCATACCTTTCAGGTGAATTCATTATTTCATAGTAGAAAACAGAGAAGTTCAAGGCCAATCCAAGCCTGATTGGATGAGTTGGCGGTAAATCTGACTCTGCGGTACTTGATGCTGTCTGCAGCAATGCATTGTAAATTGCAATAAATGACTGCTCCAACCAAACGCTTTGCATAAAGTACTTTATTCGAAAAGACCATCAATCTTATAGCAAGGAAACAAAAGACTTCTCTGCAAGGAAAACTACATTGGTTTTCACCCAATAGACTGATGCAACACATATGAGAAGCAAAGGGAGCAAAGAAGCCAAAATGTAAATAAACTAATAGAGTTTACTGAAATTTGAAATTTGAAATGGAAAACAAGATAAATTTCCCTGTTAGTACTTTTTAAGTTATTTCAGCAGAAAAGGCCATCATTATTATAGCAAGGCCACAATAGACTTCTCAGAAAGGACAACTAGATTGGCTTTCATTGAGCAGAACATAATGATGTACATAAAAGCAAAAATAGGGAACAGCAGCTTATAAAACTAGTCAAGCTGATTGGACATTTAAGATGGAAAACAACCAAAAAAATCTAGGTAAAAAATGTATAAATTTCAATCAAGTGAATTTCTTGATAATGGTCTCTTTTGGATCCATTTGTTTCAGCATCTATTCCTTCCTAAGAGTGTCTTCCCATGGTGATGCAGATTCTATGGCATTCCAATATGCCAAACATGAATTACATCCTTTGGATTTATAACTTGCACACATAACATGACAAGGTAAGAGGTAAACTAAACACAAGTACATGACAGCTGATCATGTTTCCTGTTTCCCACAGTTTGAAATTATGTGATTTCATTCCAAATATTTTCCATGCCACTGAAGTTTATTTGCGGTAGGTTAAAGAGTCTACAGGCTAACTTCTAAGTTCCAAGTATGCATCTTCAAGGCAAACTTGTGAAAACAGCTTTATTCTACTTGGTCTAACCATTGGGGCATAGTGAAAAAGGAAATTTGAAAATCAGAAAATTAGAAATGCACCACAGCACCATCTAAGCCAGATTAGTCAACCCATACCTAATTAACCGTATGAGTCAACCATTAACCATCGGATTGATCTGGATATAATCTTCAAGAAGAACCATTATGTTGGTTTTCACTCTTCAAAAATCCACGGCACAATCAAAACTATTAAAACCCACAACATATTTCTAGGGCCTAAAGCATGCCTTCCATTGGAAATCCTGAAAACGATCTGGCCTAGTGGAGAAACAGAAACAATTCCCCACATTTATATGATTTCATTCCCAGTTCCTCAGGGAGTCGCCCACCATGACAATCAACCTCACCAGTGGATATACCCTTTGGGAAACGAAATCCCCTTTGTTACCTAAATTACTGATAAATTCAAACACTGCCAGATCTTTCAATTGCACTATAAAACCCTTCAATGGTTAAAAATCATAATATATCAAATTTTAAACAGAGAATTGTACCTGGTAAGCTTTCAAGGACTGATCAGCAGCTTCTTTCCTCTCATTTCCTGTTTTGAATTCAGCAAGATAACGGTAGTAGTCTCCTTTCCTAAGTAACAGCAAAAAAACCAACTTCCATAACTCCAAAATTAAGAAAACCCAAAAAGGCCTAAGAAAACCCAAAAGGCTTAGTATCCATGTTGCACAAATTTTTAACAGGTCAAGGCGATGAATATCAGCAAATTACATTTTATAGTAAAAAACGGTAGATTCGCCGACACTAGAGGAAGGAATGAGGTGTTCATCAATGATGGTCATAATATCATGGCAGATCTTAGAAAGCTCCGCTTCTACTTTCTGTCTATATTCTCTGATACGCTTCACGTTATGATCATTGCCCTTGGCTTCCTCCTTCTGCTCAATGCTTGACATTATTCTCCATGAAGCTCGCCGAGCCCCAATCACATTTTTGTACCCAACCGAGAGCAGATTCCTTTCTTCTACTGTTAACTCCACGTCCAGCTTTGCTACCCTCTTCATGGCTTCCACCATTTCTACAACAAAACAAACAATAAGCACATATATATCATCAGGGATCTGTCATAATCCTGCAGCTTCATTTTGCCTCTGATGGGTTCTTTTCCAAGAGGTACTTAGAACTGAATAGAAATCACAAAGAAAAAGACGAAACAAGAAAGGCCTCTTGACCATTACCGATCTATTACCAAAGGACATTTTCTGGTAAACTGTTGCATGTTTGCATTTTGGGGGAAAATTGTTTCAATTTCAGAGCTTCAAGTTTTTTCAAAAAAAATGAAGATTTTGTAATTTTGAGCAGGTCATTCACAAGGGTCAAGCCTAACTCCAAGCACCCACTTTCTCACTATGACTGGGGATGACCCCACTGGTTTTTTTGTCGTGGCAGTTCCAGTAACAAATCAGCTGGGTGAACTTAAAAGCCCATTAGTTCTGCCCTACTTTGAGATAAGACAAACCTTGAAGTTGAACTTTAAGCCCATTAGTTCACTCAGGAGATAAGGCCGGCCATACCCATATGGGTTTGTCTCATCAAAATCATGTTCAGGGTCTCCATGGATGTTATCAATACAGAAAAACAACCCATCACAGAATAACAGAAACACATGATCTTCGCCATTATAGATCTATTAAGCTTATTTTTTCTTCTGCAATTTGATGAGGATCAAATATCAAAAAAGGGGGAGGGGGGCAAAAGAAAGCACCGGTGATATGAATATGCATAGCAATCAGATTTGATGATACAAAAGTCTAGAGAAATACCATCATATCGCTCGGCCTGCTCAGCGAGTTTCGCCATGTAAACATGATTCTCACGCTCTTTGTCGCTACTCATCTTGTCCGAATAGTGATCCACAGACTGCCCTTGCCTCTCTGAAACTTCTCTTCGGGTGCCACGAGAGCGAGAGAGCAGCGCAAGAAGAACTATGCGCTATAAACAATTGACCTGGGGTATTATAATTGCTATGGTGTGGCGTCGATGGCTTAACCTACGGGCCCCAGAGACGTCGGCCTTGGGGAGGAATCCAGCCATCAGGCCCCGCCCTTCACCGTCCAAGAACGTGCAGTCACATTCCATGGACGGGAGATGTTCTGCCACGCGGCACGGGCTTACATGGACAACGTTGTCTCCGCCTCTGAGCGCTTGACATTTGGCAATTATATGCCACATGCGACTTGGTGTGATCTCGGGTAGGGCAGCACTGTGGGTCCTGGTCACCAAGTGGCCAGCTGTCAATTGCTTGATCTGATCTTGGGTTTGGGCCCGCTTACCTGGAAAGGGCCAAAAAGGGTACAGCCTACGGTCGTATGCACCAACCACAATACCTGTGGCCAGGAGGATTGGGCTCTAGGTGGTATTGTTCGGAGTCAAGGTGGACAATCGAGTTGAGTATGAATTTTTTTAAGGGGCGGGTGTTGACCTTGTAAATTATTGCAAGGCTCACGGTCGTTTCCCCAAGCAACATGTTGGTCCCGGTGGGTCGGGTCATCTCCGAGGGGCCCGTTGTTAGGGTCGTTTCCCAATGTAACATGTTTGTCCGAGTGGGTCGTTTCCTTTTGGAAGGGGGGCGTTGTTAGGGCGGTTTCCCAATGTTTGCCTCTGTGGGTCATCTCCCTCTTAATGGGGTTCGTTGTTTAAGTAGGGGTTATCATGGTGGTTAAATCGTGTTGGGTTGTTACATGCTAAGTCGCTGTGTGTTTCACTTTTGCATATGCTATGTACTCAAAGTTTTAGAAAGCATCTTGCAACATTCTCATAAATCATTATGAGGGTTCCTAACTAGCACTAGAAAAGACTAAACATTACTCAAAAATTGTTTTGACTTATGATGAAGCATTAATACATATGCATAGTAACATAACATAACATTAAGTCAAAACTAACCTAAGACATTAAGCCTAAATCTAAATAATATTTCGATATGATGTGAAGGGTTATCATGGTTATGCCTAAATACAGCAGCAAAATGTTGCATGGCCCATTTCAATATGATGTGAAGGGTCATCATGGTCATTTAGGGTTGTCGCTTGGTCAATAGCAAGGCTCTTGTCTTCATCCATCATTAGTACTTAGTGATCATTCATTGCATCAAAAGGTTTGGATACCTTATACATGGGTAGAGTCAATGTTAAAGGTTTGTGGTTTTGCACTAGAGGAGAAGCCCACTTTCCACCTCTCACAAACACGTTTGGCAATGTTGTGATCATGCTCATTTGGTAGGTGAAGCATCAAGTGGCTCCTTGCTAACCCCTTCTAAATGTTGTAGATGAGTCATCTCCATCTAAATTTACATCCCTAAAATGGAATATGTAAGGACGTGGTGGCACAGAGCAAAGCGTTTTAGTCCCATCAAGAGGGTTTTTTCTTTCATATTAAAGATAATTCGTTGCATTTCTTCTGCGAAAAAAATAATAATAATTTCATTTCATTTCTTCCTCAAAAATTATGTTTCCTCCACAAGAGGAAGAGAATCATTTCAGCTCATTTTTATGCAAAAATAAAAGAACGCCAACACGAACAAACTCCAAAGTCAAAGGGGACAATGTCATAACAATGTTGTGTTCCAAGATATGGAAATTGGGAGGTATTGACCATGCATTGCTTACGTTGAAACCCATGCATACTTGGCTGAGAGGTAAAACCAAAAAAGGCCTTTTAAGGTCTCAACTCACCCACAATGAGGACAACTTGGGTTCTAAACTCCTAGTGAAGCGAGACTTTTATCTACATGCACACCACCCACAAACAAAAAAGGTTTTTTGGATGTCGGTTTCCATGAACTCTATAATGAAAAGCAGTCTTCTTTGTGGATTTGTGTTACCAACTTATTGTAATCAAATAACAATAAAAAAAGCAGGCCTTCACTAACCTAAAATTTAAAAGAAAATACCATTGATATAAATAGTTATGTCATCCAATAAAATTAAATATCTAGAAATTAAGAGTGGCAACATGGTGAAAGAAGGACACTGTGATTGCCCCCACTTGGGTATAAGTTTCTCGAATAATATGCATCTATATTTGTGTTGGTGATTGGGGTTAGACATAAACCTTGTTTGAATATGTTGGTGATTGAGGTTAGACACAAACTCTACTCAAATATAACAGAATAGATACCTCACTCTCAATTCCTTAATTAAAATATTTTGCTTTTAAATATCATATACTAAATATAATGAATAAAAACACTTTCAAAATATAAAACACAAACTTGTTACATCAAAATAATAAAAAATTAAAAAAAAAAAA